>APFE031714378.1:162351-202867 GCA_000404065.3 Pinus taeda
AAAAAATAAAAATAAACTCAAAACAAAATCGATTTTTTGCCCCCCTTTTTTTATGTTGAATTTATTTTTTATAAAACCAAACCTATGCTAACCCTAACTCTAAAAATATGCAAAACCAAACCAACTCAACGCAAATAAAAAAAAGGGTCGAGGTGTATTGTTGTCGTTTGGTTGTATGCAGGTGTGATGGGCAAGGGAAACGACGGCAAGGTTTGGAGACGGAGGTGAGGGCAGATCTGCGACTAAGGAAGGAGGAGCTGTTATCGAGAAATCTAGTGTCCACCCGGAGCTGCTAGTCCCACTAAGACGGGTAGCTATCTTAGAAACAAACAAACTAAAGTTACTTTCGTTTTCCTTTATGAGAAATAGATGAGAGGGAAGCAAAGAGTACCAACCTCAATCTTGCGCTTGGTACCTTGCTTGCTTCCTCTCCCTTCTGACAGATCTTTGCCACTCCTTCCTTGCTTACCCCGCTTCAAAGAGCATCTGTAAAGTCAAAGCAGCATAACACTATCGAAGTATAGAGATCTACAATCATAAATAATATAGGACCAGATATATATTGACCACACAAATGCATATATTATCAAACATACAAGGATGTGGAGGAAAACTTGAATAACTTTATTAATAGAAAGAATAGAAGAGAGGATTACAACCCATTGATCTGACCCAACGTCATCCTCCCAGCATGAAAGCCCTTCTTCACCTCATGAAAAGCTTAGATCACCCAACACTATGATATTCCACCATGAAACCAACAACACTTCCTTACAAAATACAAGATTCTAGCCTCTGGATCTCTGTGATGAGGGATCCATATATATATGTTTGTAGGGGGGTGAGTCAGCTTCTGGGATTTTGATTAGTGTCCTCTCTCTGATAGTTCTTGGTTCCACTTGGAGATTCATGATCTCTTACTCGTTCTTGGGCAAATTCAGAGAGGCAAGTGTCACAGGAGAAGTTTCTGGAAGATTCTATGATCATCCACCTTGCAAACTGTCTCTGCCATTTGTCTACTCTCGCCCATCGCACCCTACAGAAGGGCTTTCTAGTATGCATCACACTTTTTTCACTGAGCAGGTGAGATGCATCGCACCCTTAGCAATGAGCAGTGTGTATGGTCCAGTTTTGACCAATTCTAAGTAGTTTTCCATGGAGAACTTCTGGGAGATGATGTAATCAGCTGACCTTGTTCCTTTAAGGTATGAGACAACACTTTTAGGGACTCAGAAGCCCTCGGTTTATGGACATATATGATTGGAGTTGCAGTGCCCAAATATGTCTATAATAGGAGCGAAGAGCTGTAGCAGAGAATGGGAATACGTAGGTTGAAGATAGTAGATTTGCTTGCTGTCGTATGTATGGAGGTTTGCGGCGAGGAGCAGTAGCTTGCTCGACGGAAAGGGTAAGCTGGACGTGCGATGAGAAGAGCAGAATGGCGGTGTCGAGGGTAGCACGCAGAGAAGGAGCTGCGGGAGGGAGATTGCAGACAACAAGGGGATGGCGCTGAAGGTGTTTTTTTAACGCAGATCCAACAGGATGAGCAACGGGCAAATGGATGGTAGCAATTGCAGAGCAGATCGATAGTAGCGTTGGAAGCTTGAAGAGGATGCGGGAATAGGATTAATGCAAGGTTTTAGCAGGTTTGAAGGGAATTGATGGTGGAAAAGGGTTGGGTAGAGGTTGACGTTATTTGCAGATACGTGGAAATGAAGACGTAGGATGACTGCGTGAGGGAGATGGGTGCGGAAAGAGGTTGCAATGAAGGTGTTTCAAACTGTTGCGTGGGATGGAAGGCTAAGTTGATGGATAAGGGAGGATAGATACAAATGGCAAGGGCAGCTGGACAATGTGGGGAGTGAAGGTAGCATGGAGCTAGTCTGTTGGATAGGACACTAGCAGCGCATACAGTTTGGAGCAGGCAGCGTGGGATGGCCAGCGGATGGGGTGTGATGAAGGTAGAGGTTTGGAGAAGTGGCTAGCAGCTCGGATTCGAAGAGAAAGTAGGGCTGGGGCCTTTAAAAAAATTTCGAAATGCACAGTGAACCCCACAACCAGGCAACAACAACAATCTCAAAAATATTTTGAAAATAATCTGCCTGAAAGACCCCGAGAACACAAAATCGAAATTTTCCTGCTCAGAACCTCCAAATATTTTCCAGAAATCTTAATAAAAAAGTTTAAATCGCTCTACTTCAGATTTATCAACGAAACCCTCGAATGACAGTTCCCAGATTTAAAATATTCCAAAAAAAACTTTGGATTGCAGGAATAATGCCTCTGCAAGAGATGATCCTGAGGCTAGATCTTACCTTCCAGGGCCTAGATCTGGCTTCAACATCAAATTTCGACTTCAGATTTGCAACCTGCAACCTGTTCCTGAAAACAAACAGCGAGAACCCGAATATGCAAAAATAAATGAAATCCCAGAAACCCTAAGTCAGAAAAATAAAAATAAAAAGAATTACAGATCTATGTACATAAATGGCAGATTAATCAGATCTAGGGAGTGTGAGTCCAACTCCGCTCCCAGATCTAATGATCTGAGGCTCTCAACAGCTGGTCTAACGATTTAGCATAGAAAAATTAAAATTTTTGGGATTTTTAAAGGAGGTAGAAAGCTTGAAACCCTTCATGCATCACCCATAAAAAATATCTTATGATAAGCCCAGGATCAAAATCAAACTGGGCTTTTCAGAAAACGCGGATTGGGAGTTGGCTAGTTCAGCCGAGAACTTCCCCAAATGCCTGATGATCTGATAATCAAGGATTTTCCTGAAAAACTCAATTCAGTCGTCAATCATAGAGCGAGAGAACAATAATAAAATTCATATCTAATAGAGATACTTGCTATTATATTCAAAATTTAAATTACCATTCAAACCCCAGCGACTGAGCAAGATACCTGTACTCAGATCGTTCTTCAAAAAGCTATATCAATGGCCAAAAAAAAATATATGCATGAAAATAATACAATCTTACAGCTTTTCGATGAAGAGTAACACCAGCAGAAATTTAACCCCAAAGTATTTCTTTATTGCTCATAAAAAAAGATTACAAGAGAGCTTTTTCGCTTAGCACACAATCAAAATATCGAATGATCTCAATGGACAACTGACCTCCTATTTAAAGAAAAAATCCCAACGGCTAGTTTGAGTGATCCTTGTTAAAGCGATCTCGACTGTTGATGAGGATCAAAAAATCTTTTAATCTCATTCGTCGAAATTAAAATAATGAGGAAATTCGAAATTATCAATTAAATGCAATTTAATTAATTCAAAATTTTAATTTTTGAATTAATTTCCTCAAAATTTTGACTTTTACTTAACCCTAGGGGCCAAGGGCATAAAATTTAGCAAAATAATCCTTTAACCTTAGTCCCTGGACCCTTTAATATTTAATTTTTTAAAGGACCATCAAATTTAGCCTTTGGAAAATTTAAAAATACCTAGGACCTAGGACTTATGAGGGGATAAAACATTTTTCTAACCCTCAAGACACTTTACATCATGACTTTTACAATTTTACATCTTAAGGGGGGAAACCCATTTGACATAGACCCTCATAGACTACCCAATTCTACGACACAAATATAATCCAGCAGATCAAGCAATTTGTAATAAAATAACCTAAACGAATAGTTAGAATTATTCCCAAATCACTTTAACATAAACTCAATTTAGCACATTAGGACTCCCCTAAGATTCTAATGACAAAATCCATTCTAGCTTTGGGGTTAGGCTGAAGGAAAACTTTTCCGATCATGGATTGGTGAAACAAAAAACATTCCGGAAGGTAGATCATCACTAGAAAATTAGGTTTACTTAGGCAATTACATACATGATACGGATCTGCTAAGATTATTTACAATTTACACATGCAGACTGGGTTTACAACATAACATGATCGGGTTGATGATGATAGTCGAATGGAATGGACACGTCGATCAAGCGCTATCCCTTTTGCGAAAAAGGGGGTGTACTGCTATGGGTCGTTGACACATAGTGTTCAAAACTGACCATGCTGTTGTTAAATATTTGATGAACAAGGCTGATGAGAATGCCAAAATTATTAGATGATTTCTTTTGTTACAATAGTTTGATCTAACTATCATTGATAAGCCTGGTAGAGAAAATGTAGTTGCAAATTTTTTGTCTAGACTTGCTTTGCCTGCAGGTGAGGAAGGAATGGTTGATGATCAACTGCCAGATGAGCATTTATTCGCTATTTCAGTTCTCTCTCTATTGTTTGCTGAGATAGCCAAGTACTTAGTGGCTGCATAGTTCCCTCCAAATCTATCCTCTAAGGAAAAGAGAAGAATTATAAGAAAAGGTGAACCATTCACTTGAATTGGGGGCAATCTCTTCAAGCTATGCCTATATCAAATTATGAGGAGATGTGTCAAAGATGAGGAAGTTTTTGACATCCTTCTGGCCTGTCATGATGGGCCTTATGGAGGTCACTTTGCAGCCAAGAGGACAACCTTCAAGGTACTACAAGCTAGCTACTACTGGCCCACTCTCCACCAAGATGCAAGAAGATATACTAGTCGATGTGATCAGTGCCAAAGAATGGGGAAACCTACTCCCAAGGATGAAATGCCTTTGCAATCTCAAGTGACTCTTGAGCCATTTGACAAATGGGGCATGGGTTTCATTGTACCCATTGATCCATCATCAGGGTAGAAAAAATACATAATTGTGTGCACCGATTACTTGACAAAGTGGGCTGAAACCAAGGCTGTCAAGGTAGAAACAAAAGAGAAAGTGGTTGATTTCTTAAGGGAGAATGTGTTTTACAAGTTTGGGTACCTTAGAGAGCTAGTCACTGATCATGGCGCTCAATTCACCTCACACTTGATTGTGAATCTGTTGAGTCAGCATAAGATCAATCACAAGAGGTCAACTTCTTACCATCCTTAGGCCAATGGAAGAGTAGAGGTTACCAATAGAACATTGGAAAGCATTCTCACAACGGTTGTGAACATCAACAGGAAATATTGGGCTAACAAACTAGTGGAGGCCACCTTGGCCTATAATACAACTTGGAAGACAACCACTGGATTCACCCCTTATGATTTGGTCTATGGGAAGAAGGCTTTGCTCTCCATTGATTTTGAGTACAACACTTTGAGAATGGAAGAACAGTTGCATTTGGATGTTACAAGGGCACATCAAGAGAGGTTGCTCCAGCTCAATGGTTTAGATGAATTTAGAATGTAGGCCCTCCTACATAGAGAGGTGACTCAAGTATAAAGAAAGGTTTGGCATCAAAAAAACATCAAAGACAAAGTTTTTCAAGAGGGTGATTGGGCTTTGCTATATGACTCTAGGTTCAAGGACTTCAAAGGAAAATTGATGACTAGATCGCTAGGCCGATATTGTTCCATGATACCAATCTTTAGTGTGAGCTATGGCACAATGGATTTTCTCACCTACACTACAAAGCCTTACCTCATGTAAGGAAGATGGTTTCTGGAATGCTTGGGATCAGAATGGATCAAGAAGGAGTTTTCTCAAGATGTGCAAGTGGAAAGCATATAAAGGGACCATTCCCTTCAAGTAGAACAAAAACTAGTCAGGTACTTCAACTCATACATACTAATTTATGTGGACCTATGCATGTTACTTCTCTTGGTGGCTACTTGTATTTCATAGTTTTTGTTGATGATTTTTCTCACAAGACATGGATATTCTTTCTGAAAAAGAAAGGGGAAGCATTTGACATGTTCAGAGATTTCAGGGCTCTGATTGAACACAAACTAGAAAGCTGATCAAAACATTCAGATCTGATAATGGGGGAGAGTTCACCTCCAATGATTTTGATGATATTTGCAAAGATGTCAAAATAAATAAAGAAACCACTTTGTCGTACAATCGACAACAAAATGGTGTGGTTGAGAGGAAGAATAGAACCATTATGGAAACAGTTAGATCCATGCTGCAAGATCAAAAACTACCAAAGTTTTTGTGGGGAGAAGTTGCAAATATCGTTGTTTATGTGCAAAACAAGACTCCTCATCAAGGCTTAAACAATAAGAATCCTGAAGAAGTCTTCACTGGTAAAAGGCTTAAGGTGAGTCATTTGAGAATCTTTGGTTGTCCTGCTGATCCAAGATCTCTTACTTATAGATGCATCAGAATTACATGAAATAGATCTTATTAACCATGGAACTTAAAAGCACATAAAACAATGCGGTGTTTACCACTACGTGTCAATGACCCATAGTAGTACACCTTTTTTCACAAAAGGGATAGCACTTGATCGATGTGTTTGCATCGTCCACCTATTATCATCAGCTTGATTGTCATGTTATAATGTAAACCCATTCTACATGTATATGATGTAAATAATCTCAGCAGATTTGTGTCATGTAATTGCCTAGGGAAACCTATTTTTCTGGTAACAATCTACATTCCGGGAGGTTTTTTATCTCACCGATCTATTCTTCGATGGTCGGCAGAGTTTTCCTTCAGCTTTGCCCCAAAGCCGGAATGAATTTTGTCACCAAGATCTTAAGCCAGTCCTAATGTTATAGATCGAGTCTGTGTAAAAGTGATTTGGGAATAATCCTAACTATTGGTTAGGTTATTTTATTACAAATTGTTTGATCTGCTAGATTATATTTTGGTGTCGCAGAACTAGGTAATCTGTGAGGGTGTTTTGCAAATGGGTTTTCCCCCTGGAGATGTAAAGAATGTAAAAATCATGATGTAAAGTGTATTGAGGGTTAGAAAAATAATTTATCCCCTCATAGGTTAATTAATTAAATTTTCTGGCCAAAATTAATTAAAATCCTAAGCTGGAAATTTAATTAATTATAGGTCATAGGTAAATTTAAATTTTCCAAAGGCAAAATTTGTGGGTCCTTTAAAAATTCAATTTTAAGAGGTCCAGGGACTAAGGTTAATTGATTATTTTTCTAAATTTTAAGCCTTTGGTCTTTGGGGTTAAGTCAAGGTCAAAATTTTGAGGAAATTAATTCAAAAATTTATTTTTTGAATTGATTAAAATGCATTTAATTGAAAAATTCGAAATTTCCTCAATAATTAAAATTTCGACGGATGAGATTAAAAGAAATTTTGATCCTCATCAATGGTTGAGATTACTTTGACAAGGATCAATCGAACTAGCTATTGGAAGATTTATCTTTAAATAGGAGGCCAGTTGTTAGTTGAGATCATCCGATCTCTGGATCGTGTACTAAGCTCTCAAGCTCTCTTGTATACTTTTTTGAATTAATGCAAAAGTCTTTGGGTTTTCAACATGCTGTAGAGTTCCTCTTCATGAATTTATGGTAACATTGTTTTAATTTCTGCTTATTATTATGTGAAAACTATCAATCAATAACTCTCTTAGAATAATCTGATATATAGGTATCTTATTCAGTTTGTTGGATCTAGGGTAACATTTTTAATTTTGATTGAAGTAGCAGGTATCTCTATTTCTTCATAATTTTATTGTTGTTCTACTTCTCTACTTGATTTGATGGTTGATCTAGTGTTTGCAGAAGATCTCTCAAGTTCTCATTGAGCGTTTGGGGATAGTCTTCGGTTGGACCAACCAACTTTCAACACATATTTTCTGAATAACCTACTTCATAAAGCCTCTGGATTTATCTAATGATAATCTTTTTTTTCCGCAGGGTGTTTTTGGGCTAGTACCTCTCTAAAACTTCAAAATCTTTTAAATATTTTGTGGAAATTTTGATAAATTTGGCTATTAAGAGCCTTAGATTATCAGATTTGGGAACGGAGTTGTACTCATACTCCTCAGATCTGATAGATCTGTAAATTATTTGTATAGATCTGTTATTGACTTGTGTAAATCTGAAATTTTGTAACATAATTTTGAATTTTAACACTTGGGTTTTTTTGGGATTTTTTCTATTTTTGTACATATGGGGTATTGGGTTTTTCTCTTTTCACTTGTGCAGAAATAGATCTGAGAAATCAGTCAAGTAAATATTCAAATTTGAGCTAGATCTAGAGCCTGGAGGGCAAGATCTGCGTTAAAAAATTGTTTGCAGGAATAGATTTGAGAAATCAGCCAAGAAAATCTTCAGATATGAGCTAATTCTAGACCCTAGAGGATAAGATCTGGGCTCAAAGATTGTTTGCAAGAATAGATCTGGGTAATTAGCCAAGTAAATCTTCAAACTTGAGATTTTTTTCAAGCAGATTTGAAGATTTTGCAATAAATCTGAAGATCTGAAGCAAAATGATTTTTTTCAGAATAAGGGTTTCAAGTTTTGGGCCTCCTAAGCCCAGATCTACCTTCTCCTAACCCAACGCTAGTTCTATTGGGCCTAGTGCTAGCTCTCATTGTCCCTAGATTCCCTTGCTCCATTTCTGATTTGAATATTTGATTTTTTGAAGCTAATCATTGGTGGGTTTTTGCAGAAAATTTGGTAAAAATTTGTGATTCAGATATTGATTTTTTTTTTGGCAACTTCGGCAAGTGATCTTCAAGGCCTAAGGCCTAAGGGTTTGATCTCTAAACCATCTTTTTCCTCACTGTTTGCTACAGCATTTATATACCTTTCTGATAGTGGTGAAAAACACATCTAAGTGGTTTGAAATTAACTAAAAAAATTGCTAAATACATTAATAAGTCATTTATGTTTGATGTGTATCAAAAATTTGGCCTAGATCTACATTTTGGGTGACTGTTATCTCTGAGTAATACTGTTTCTGAAGTCTGAAATATAATAGTGACAAAATTTCATGTGGGTTAGTCGGAAATCAGCTCAGTCTGAAATATAACAGTGGCAAAATTTCATGTGGGTTAGCCTAAAATCAGTTCCTAAGTTGTCTAATATATTAAGGAATTAATTTCTTGAGTTGGGCATTCATCATTAGGCTTATTTCATGTTTTAATTGTTGGTTGTAATAAATATATCAGATCTGATATAATTTCGGAAATCACATCACAACAGGCTGAAAATTTTTGATAATTCATGTGGACAAGTTTCGAAAAATTTCGGTAAATTTTTGGCATAAATATATCATTGATAGCTTACCGTTTTCATTGTCATAAAGTTTTTCTCACTGCTGTCCTAAAAATTAAATTCTGAAAATTAAGTACTCTGTCATGGAATTGTGATAAAATGCATATCCTTTGTTTCATAAACTGAGTATTTTTTTTAACATCTGTTGACATGGATATCGAATTGCAAAGTTGTTTTTGTTCTCTTTGAGCTAAATTGTATCAAGAAGATTTGAAATAAGTTGGTGTTTTAACTATAATATCTTCAAGAGTTTATTTTTTAAGTCTTCATCTAAAACAAACGAACATTTCATTTGGGTAATTAAGGGATTTTGCGTCATAAGTGTTTTCCCATTCTCGAGTCTAACTTCATCTCATCTTCTAGTGCATTTTCATATAAGTTAACTTTGCATAGATAAAATTTACTTCCAAGCATAAGCTTGGTCGATAGAGAGATAGATCTCTATCTATCTTTTCGTGAGAAGCTTGTTTTAATAGTACTTAAAACAGTGACCTTGCTGTCGTCAGAGCCACAGTTCTCTGCAGCGCTAGAGGCACCGGGTATGTTAGAATTTTAGGAGAGTTATCGTTAATCACACCTTAGTGTGCTTCTCCTGATCTTCTCTTTACCAATTACTACGAAATCAGGCTCAACACAGAAATGATTGAAGGATTCACATTTAAATAGGCATTTAACTAAAATTAACCAAGATTCTTGCATCTCACATTAATTTTGGGATCTGCATTTCATATAAATAGTCATTCATCTAAGCAGCAGTTGCTAATCGATTACTTGGTCTTAATTTACCTAGCAAGATCGTTGACTCCATAAGGCACTGGTATCAATCGTTCAAAATCTAATCAAATCCTATAAGTCTTGCTAAATCTTAATCAAGTACTTGATCGCTTCACTGTGTCTCCCAAACTGGTTGGTTCCCAACTAGTTCTTCTTCATTCCACTTTTCCATAGGGTCTACCCCTCTTAGCTGTTGTAGGGAGACAGCTTAAACAAAGAGATTGGGGATCAGGGTGACAACACCCGATCTGAGCCGTTGTTGTGGTGCCTAGACATTCTGTGCGACAACATGTGGAAATAACAAGATAAGCATGAAACCATGACACAAAGATTTGATTACGGACTACATCTTCGGGCCCTGCTCAATAGTGGGGAGGCCTTCTTTTATTAAGTGGCATAAAAAGAGATAAAAGTACAAGCAACATTCAATTACAATCCTTATACCTTCAAGCTTGAATATGGATGAAGAATGGAGAGCCCAGCTTCAAAAACAGATAGTACTACCGAAATCCTGGTAAACAATCATGCAAAAACACTTATCCGAACTCCTATTTCAGATAATCAGGCTTTTTGCACCCTCTCGGAACCTCCTTGCTGCTCAAGGTGAGGTTTCGGCCTCTGTTGCTAGGTTGGGTTACTGCTACATACAGTTCTGAACTATCAACCGGTCTCCTCCCTTTTCCTATGCGAACAGTCCAATATATATATGTTGGTGGCTAACTCCTCAATTTTCGGGGAGTTCCCAACAGATGACAAGTTTTAGCAAGTGGCGTTTCCAACAGAGATTCTCGGGCCGCAAATAAAATGCAAGTAACAAAGCTTGTTTAAACATAGAAAAACCACTTTAACAATGTTTCCACATGAATCGGCGTATTCCCTGAATCTCGGCAGCTTTATCGGCACTGATAACTCATCGCAAATCGCAATCGGTTGAGGGCTTGAAGTAGGGGTGATCCTCCATATGGGCCGCTGTGCTATGCGATCCGGCGGACCTGATGAGCTTCCAAACCCACAGTCTATACCATATCGCATCCGGGAGCATTGGAGTATCGCAATCGGCAGAATCGACAGGTCTTACCGTTTTACGAACGCGACACTATGCGATATGCGATTGTGATATCGCAATCGCAACCCTAATTGTTGGGGGCTGATTTTGTAGAGCGCTTCCCTGTGCAATGTGCGATTGCGATCATTACATCGCACCATTCCTTGCTTGGGGCCGATTTGTAAAACCGCCGACCTCTACGTTTTGCGATCAACGAAATGTAGGACCAATGGTGGCCTGCCACTTGGCACTTCCCCATTCACTGAGAGTTTTTGCCACGTCACTTCCTCCTGCCACCTGTCCAAGTCAAAATTGATATTTGAATTGTTCTACCTTCTTCATATGAACTCGGATTGGAGTGTCATTCACACCGTTGGAATCAGAATGATGAGCACTTCGATTTGATGCTGATTTCATAGGGTTTCTGCCACTTTGAGTTTTGAGCCTTTTGCCATGCCACTGGTACTTCTTTAAAGATCCACCTGAATCAATCCTCCCCACTAAAAGCTTTTGGACTGCCAAAAGCCCTTTCAGTCAATTGGCAAGTGAGGAAATTTCTCCCTCACTTTTTCTTTTTCCATCCATTGAGCTTTACTCGGATGCATTCTTTTGAAGCCAACATGAATGTACTCCACATCTCCCTATCGTGAAGTTTTGGTTTTCCTATCAAGTATGATGCCTTCGGGCAATTCGTGTAGATACTCTGGTGCAAAATCATCCACTGTAGGAATCTGTGCAACCTCTTCGGTATCCATAATCAGTGGAGGTTCATAAAGCTTCAGTTTTCACAATTTACTACTGGGTACATTTACATATAAGTAGGCAAGTCAAGACGAAAAGCATTGTCTCCAACTTTGCCAATATGGTGAAGGGACCGTATCAAATGGGTCTCAATTTCTTCCCTTATCCCTTCATTCTATCCTTGCTGATGTGGAGCCATACCTTGTCCCCAACTTGAAACTGATGGTCAACTCGGTGCTTATCATGTTGAGCTTTATAACGAGCCTGACTCTTCTCTAATTGCTCCTGTACTTCCTGATGAATCACTGGTATCCGCTGAATAAACTTCCATGCTTTGTCCCTATCATCTTGTCCATACCAATCCTCAGCTTTCTCAAAGACCATCTATAAGGGATTCCTTGGTAGATAAACAAAACATGTCTCGAACGGTGAACTTTGTGTGGATGAATGTGTTGCTCAATTTTATGCATGCTGCACATAAGGAAGTTGTTCATCCCACAACTTGGGATGTTTTTCACAATAGCCTTATAACAAATGTACCATGGTGCAGTTGACGATCTCTGTTTTCCCATCAGTCTGTGGATGAAATGTCATACTTCTCTTCATCTTAGTGTCCATCATTCTCCACATGCTGATCCAGGACTCTCCAAGAAAGTGAGAGTCTCGATCTGACACAATAGATGTGGGCAACCCAAAATGTTGAAAGAAAAGATAAGCAGGCTACTCGGCAGTGACCTGCTTTTTACAAGGCATTAAAATACACATTTTACTAAAACGATCCACGAAGGCATACAAATAGTCGTGACCTTTCCTAGACATAGGCAAACCACCTACAAAATCCATGGACACACTTTCCCATGGTTGACTCGGAATAGGGAGTGGTGTGTAGAGCCCAAGTTTTCTATTAGAGGGCTCTGAAACAAAACACAACACACAACCCTTTATAAAGCGAGTCACAATGTTTTTCATATGAGACCAGTTGTCACACAGAATGTCCAGGCACCGTGACAATGACTCAGATCTTGGGCTGTCACCCTGATCCCCAATCTCTCTATTTAAATTGTCTTCCTACAGTAGACTAAGGGGGGTGGACTCTACGGAAATGGAATGAAGGAGGACTAATTGGGAACCAACCAGTGCGGGAGACATAGTTGAGCGACCAAATACTTGTTTAGATCTAGTAAGACTTAAATGATTCAATTTAAACAATTGATACCAGTGCCTTGTGAAGTTAACTATCTTGTTAATAAATTTAGGACCAAGTACATGATGGACAACTGTTGCTAAGGAAAATGTTATTATGATGAAAAGAGATGCAAGATACGATTAGCAAGGGGATGAGTGAGTAGTCTTGAGGTAAGATCGTTTAAGACTCAAATACTTAGTATTGATTAACTTTATGACAAGAGTACTTAATGAAATGAAGAGACAATCTTATACAAAACAAAGTGTCAAATATCTCAAGTGCCAATAAGATACACAAGATATATGCTCTTAAAGAAAGACCATTAATATGCCAAAAAAATTATAATAACCACAAGCCAATAATGATATTAATGTCAAGAAAGAGAACTAGAGCATTTATCCAATTTATGCTTCAATGGCAATTACTTGAAAATTCCAAAACTACTTAGATATTCAAATAGCCCAAGTTTTCTATTAGATCCAAATCGAATGCAAGTCATTTCAATGATACTTAGCTCAATGGATTTCAAAGTATTTACTATTCACCAAAAAAGAAAACCTTTGGGCAATTTAAAATATTAGACTTATCTGTTCCAAGTGTGTGAAATGAATTTCCTTCAAGCAATGAACTTATCTGTATGTGATTCAGAAACTCAAAAAATAGGAGTTTAAACTTGGATTTTATTGCCAATAATTGTACCAAAAATTTGTTGACCTGAACTTATGCAAACAGTCATCCAAAAGCACTTATTTTCAAAGATTAGATTTAGGACAACAACAAATTCTCTAATGACAACAGTAAAATTAAAATGCCAAACTAAGCCAAACATGTGAAACAAATTCTGAATTGTGTTCTGAACTCAAATCACTTGAAATTTCAGAATTTGATTTATGGTAGCCAGTGTGTTTCAGTGATAAAAAAGAGACTTTATGACAGCAGGGAAATGCTTACTACAATCAAGAAGACCACCCTTCTAGATTCTTATGTCAGTTAATTCCACAACGATATTAAAGCTCTTAACTTTTAGAGAATTGTTTTTTAGAACAACAGTGAATTGTTTAGGGCAGCAGCATATAAATGTTATGACAGCAGAAAACAAATGTTATGATAGCAGCAATATGACAATGAAAATAGTAAGCTATCAATGCTACCTTTATATAAAAAAATTTCCAAAAATTTTCCAAACTTGCCCACATGAATTGTCAAAAAATTTCAGCTTGTTATGACATGATTTCCAGAATTATATCATATCTGATATACTTATTACAGTGAGCAATTAAAATATGAAATAGGCTTAATGATGGATTCCCAACTCAAGAAATTAATTCTTTAATGTATTAGACAACTTAAGAACTGATTTTAGGCTAACCCACATGAAATTTTGCCACCATTAGAACCTATATGATTGCTGTAGCAAATAGTGAAGAAAAAGATGGTTTAGAGATCAAACCCTTACGCCCCAGGCCTTGAAGATCACTTGCCCAAGTTGCCAAAAAAATTCCAATACCTGAAACACAATTTTTTACCATTTTTTCTGCAAAAAATCACCAATGATCAGCTTCAGAAAATTAAATATTTAGATCAGAAATGGAGCAAGGGGAATATAAGGCCAATGAGGGCTAGCACTAGGCCTAATAGAGCTAGAGTTGGGCTAGTAGAAGGCAGATCTTGGCTTAGGAGTCCCAAAACTTGAAACTCTTTTTCAGTTTTTTTTTTGCTTCAGATCTTCAAATTTGTTGCAAAATCTTTAATGGTTGGCCCTGCAAAAATATTTGGGATAAGATCTTGCCCTCCAGGGCCTAGATCTGTCTCAAAACCCCTAGATCTCCTTGAAAAATCTCACATATGAAAATTTCCTTGGATGAATTCTCAGATCTATTCCTGCAAACAATCTTTGAGCCCGGATCTTGCCCCCCAAGGTCTAGAGCTGGCTCATATCTGAAGATTTCTTTCGTTGATTTCTCAAATCTATTCCTACACAAGTGAAAAGAGAAAATCTTAATACCCAATATGTACAAAAATAAAGAAAATCCCAAAGACCCAAGTGTTAAAATTCAAAATTATGTTATAACATTTCACATCTACACAAGTAAATAACAGATCTATACAAATAAGTTGTAGATCTATATAAATAATTTACAGATCTATTAGATCTGAGGAGTATGAGTCCAACTCTGCTCCCAGATCTGATAATATAAGGCTTTTAATAGCTAGATCTATCGAATTTTGCACAAAAAATTAGATTTTTAAAATTTTAAAAGGAGGTTCTAACTCGAAACCCTTCATGTATCACCAATAAAATTTTATGATAAGCTTGGAGCTAATTTAGCTAGGCTCTTTGGAGAGCACGGATCGGGAGTTTGTTGGTCCAACTGAAAACTGTTAGAGAATTATATATTACAAAGCAATGGAACACATAAAATATTGCAGAAATATAAACACAGAAAACCCATAAAACAAGAGAGACATAGATATACATGGTTTACACAGTTTGGGCTACGTCCACGAAGAAACAGCCAGTCTTTCCTTTTATATTATTCAGCAAATTGAAGAGATACAACCTACAACAAATCTGTTGTAACTCTCTCTTCGCTCTCAATCTCCTCTCTCTTTTTCACTCAGAATACAGATATGCATAGATGCAATACAATTCCCTCATTTATAGCGAGGGGTTGCCTTCTAGGGCAAAAAACCTTAACTTAAACGTAACTTCTACAGTTAGATCTCTGCCTAATGGATGGCCCAGATATACTACGAAATTACAACATTTTACAAGGCAATTTTGCATCTATTCTTAGCTTTGGGGGCATTGTAGCGGGGGGACTCCCAAAGGTCGCAGCCGCCCCCCCTGGACCCCCCTGCAGCGAATATTTTACGAGCGGTGTTGCTGCCCCATTACGAACTGGGGTCCAATGTAGTGATACCTTTGAATACAGAAGGTAATCAGGCTCCACACCCAACAAAAACTTCCCATAACACCCAAGGATCTAAAAATCAAGATTCTTTGCAAAACTCAATCCAACCATCAAAATAGAGCAATAAAATAATAATAAAATCTAGACAAATAGAGATACCTACTATTACGTTCAAAATTTAGATTATTATTCAGACCCCAACGATTGAGAAAGATACTTGTACTCAAATCACTCTTTAGAAGCTATCATCATTGGCTTTAGAAAAAATTATGCATGAGTATTCCCATGAAGAGTAACACCAACAAAACTTAACCCCAAAGTCTTTCTTTATTATCCAAAAAAAGATTACAGAAGAGCTTCTTGCTAAGCACACGACTCAAAGGTCGGATGGATTGATTGACAAATGACTTCCTATTTAAAGATAAATCTTCCAATGGCTAGTTCGAGTGATCCTCATCAAAGAAATCTCAACCGTTGATGAAGATTAAAATTTGTTTTAATCTCATCCATCGAAATATTCAATTCTTGAGGAAATTCAAATTTTTTAATTAAATGCATTTTAATTAGCTCAAAAGTAAAAATTTTGAGTTAATTTCCCAAAAAATTTGACTATGACTTAACCCTGAGGGAGCAAAGGTTTAAAATTTAGCAAAATAATTAATTTACAAATTTTGAGTTAATTTCCCCAAAAATTTGACTTTGAGTTAACCCTGAGGGAGCAAAGGTTTAAAATTTAGTAAAATAATTAATTTACCTTAGTCTCGGGACTTTTTAAAATTTAATTTCTAAGGACCGACGAATTTTGCCTTTGGAGAATTTAAATTTGACTTGGACCTAGAATTAATTAAATTTCTGGCTTAGGATTTTAATTAAATTTTGGCCAGAAAATTTAATTAATTAACCTATGAGGGGATAATTTATTTTTCCAACCCTCAAGACACTTTACATCATGATTTTCATATTTTTTACTCATAAGGGGGAAAACCCATTTGTAATAGACCCTCACAGACTACCCATTTCTACGACACAAATGTAATCCAATAGACCAAGCAATTTGTAATAAAATAATTTAACCAAATAGTTAGGATTATTCCCAAATTACTTTTACGTAGACTCGATCTAGAACACTAGGACTCGCCTAAGATCCTAGCGACAAAATCCATTCCATCTTTGGGGTAAGATTGGAGGAAAACTTTGCCGACCATCCGAGAATAGATCGGTGAGACAAAAAACCTACCAGAATGGAAATTGTCACTAGAAAAGCAGGTTTACCTAGGTTGTTACATATATGACATGGATCTGCTAAGATTATTTACATTATGCACATGCAAAAAGGGTTTAAATAATATCTTGGAAGTCAAGCTAATGATGATAGTTGGACGGCACAGACACATTGGTCAAGTGCTATCCCTTTTGCAAAAAAGGGGGTGTGCTGCTATGGGCGTTGACACGTAGTGGTCAACATCTAACTCTACTTGGGGACACGTTGCTACACTAGAGGAATGTGAGAATCCAAAATCTGCATCCACGCAACACACAAGATAACATAAATAGCATCCATCCAAAAATCATCATATAATATTAAGCACAGGAAAGATATAATCTCTTCATTTATTAACCATCCTAATAACATGAAAAACACAAATATAACTACAAAATGAAATATTGAAATAACAAGGTATAAGGTTAGAAATACAATACAAAGATGCCCCATAGCATCAGATGCGTTCAGTATAGTGCATATTGATCATTTGTCTACTTTCAGGCAAATCTGTTGGTTCTTTCTCGGATGTGCTATGTCCAATCCTGCACATGGTAGGAATTTTTCATATCCGAAAATCAAGTTGCTCGTGGCCATCAGTTGGATCAAATCACTTTCTCATTCTCTTGCTCTTGCACTTTTTCTTTGTGGCAGGCTATGATGTTTATGATGATGTGGTCGGCACACAACTTCCTTCTTGATTCGAAAAATGCTCATATGGAAAATTTGGAATGTTCAAGACTTCTGTGACTTGCGCTTCTTTATGAACCTGATATTCTATGACTGGTGGATCAACCATGTAAGCATCAACTTGATTCTTATCAATTTTCATTTTATCCGGGTCACCTTCAATTAGCCACTTCTCAATGGAACAAATGAACTCCTCATAATAAGATGGAGCTTGTTGCAGCGGACAAGGAGGCTTATGATCTGTTGACATTTCCTTGTTTCTTTCATCCTTTGACCGATGCTGAAATTTTTGTACCTGTATCTTTTCCATTATTATGGCATCCATTTGGTTAGAGTGTTCAACCTCCATAGCACTGAATTTCTTGGCATGGTTTTCCTCCATGGTCAATAACCTATTCTGAAGACATATCTGACTAGCATCCATGTCCTTTATAATTTTATCATTCTTTGCTTTCATGCCCATGAAGTAGTTTTGCATATAGTTTATCTCTTTTTTATGATTTACTTGCATGGTAGCTAACTGATTATTACAATTGAATCTCATGATGGCCATTTCTTCATACATAGTTGACAATCTGTTCTGAATCGAACTTATTTCTTCTTGATAACTTGCTTCCATGGCAGTCACTTGATTTGAATGATTGAATTCCATGATCGTCATCTTTTCCTTTAGGGCTAATAACTTGCTTTGCATAGAATTAATTTCCCTGGCATGATCAAATATTAATATTGCTTGATTAAGTTCCATATCTTTAATAAGTTGAGCCTCATTTAACTGTATGTCTTTAACCATTTGAATTAACTCCTTGAAATTATTTTCAACTTCTATAGTTTCCTTTACTTTAGCTTTTGCTTTGACCTTTTCTTTATCTCCATATCTATCTTCAAAGGCATCAATGATTGATTGTAGAGAGTAAAAAGTGTTATCAAGGAACTTAACAAACCAATCTAAAGCATCTCCAGATAAGGTGAGAATGAAAATCTTCATCTTCACACCTTCATAGTTAGAATATGGGTGACACTTGCTTATACAAAGGCTGACATTCTGAAGGTGAGTCTCGGTAGTAAAAGCATTGTTACCTTCAAAAGGAGGAAATTCATATATGGCTTCACAAAAAAAATAAGGATAACCATGTGGAGCTCCCTGAATGTTAGTAAAATCACAAGGAGAAAACAAGTCAAAATCCATGATGCATGCCTAACGGAAAAAACATGGACCAAATGGATACCAGAGAAACAGATCCTTGCTCAAGAAAATCAAAACATCTACAAGAAGCGAGCTTCTAGCAGAAATTCTTCTAAGAAATGGAAGAAGTGGAATTGCCACTTGAGCATGAATCTCTCGCAAAGTTTCCAAAGGCGAAACTGAAAAGTTAGTGGATGGAGGCAAATGATATTCAGGGAGGGCTCCTTGTCTAGGATTAAATGAATGAATAAGTGGAGTCACCACCCAAACAGGAAACCAACTAGAATGTCCAGGTGCAAAAAGTGAAGATGAGAGGATTAGATGAGAGAGATGACAAGAGTTAGGATGGTGAGAAATGAAGAGACAAAATTACGCCAGAAAAATGAGATGAAATGTCGTAAAGCCAAAGTCCAATAAATTGTTCCTTGGTGGCAATGCCAAGAAGTGTTGGCTTTGTCAGCTCAAATGAGAGATGAGAAATGAGAAGAATGATGAGGAAATGTCGTTGAAATGCCGAGAATAAAATATCCCTGGCAATGACGCCAAAAAATGTTGTGCTGCTTGACGGGCTAATGAATGGTGGAAAATATTAGATGATTAGAAAAATGTCGTGAGGACCAAGGATAGAAAAACTCTGTCCCTGACAACAATGCCAAAAAATGTTGTTGCACAGAATGTCCAGGCACCGTGACAATGGCTCAGATCGGGGGCTGTCACCCTGATCCCCAATCTCTCCGTTTAAATCGTCTCCCTACAACAGACTAAGGGGGGTGGACCCTACGGAAATGGAATGGAGGAGGACTAGTTGGGAACCAACCAGTCTGGGAGACAGTTGAGCGACCAAATATTTGTTTAGGTCTATCAAGACTTAAATGATTTGATTTATACAATTGATACCAGTGCCTTGGGAGTCTACTATCTTGCTAAGGAATTTAGGACCAAGTACATGATGGACAACTACTGCTAAGGAAAATGTTATTATGATGAAAAGAGATGCGAGATGCGATTAGCAAGGGGATGAGTGAGTAGTCTTGAGGTGAGATCATTTAAGACTCAAGTACTTAGTATTGATTAACTTTATGACAAGAGTACTTAATGAAATGAAGAGACAATATTATACAAGACAAAGTGCCAAATATCTCAAGTGCCAATAAGATACACAAGATATATGCTTTTAAAGAAAGATCACTAATACGCCAAAAAAATTATAATAACCACAAGCCAATAATGATATTAATGTCAAGAAAGAGAACTAGAGAATTTATCCAATTTATGCTTCAATGGCAATTACTTGAAAATTCCAAAACCAGTTAAGAGATATTCAAATAACCCAAGTTTTCTATTAGATCCAAATCGAATGCAAGCCTTTTCAATGATACTTAGCTCAATAGATTTCAAAATATTTACTATTCACCAAACAAGAAGACCTTTGGGCAATTTAAAATATTAGACTTATCTGTTCCAAGTGTGTGAAATGAATTTCCTTTTAGCAATGAGCTTGTGTGTATGTGATCCAGAAACTCAAAAAATAGGAGTTTAAACTTGGATTTTATTGCCAATAATTGTACCAAAAATTTGTTGACCTGAACTTATGCAAACAGTCATCCAAAAGCACTTATTTTCAAAGATTAGATTTAGGACAACAACAAATTCTCTAATGACAACAGTGAAATTAAAATGCCAAACTAAGCCAAACATGTGAAACAAATTCTGAATTGTGTTATGAACTCAAATCACTTGAAATTTCAGAATTTGATCTACGGCAACCAATATGTTTCAGTGATAAAAAAGAGCAGCAAAAAAGACTTTATGACAGCAGGGAAATGCTTGCTACAATTAAGAAAATCACCCTTTTAGATTCTCGTGACAGTTACTTCTACAACGATATTAAAACTCCTAACTTTTAGAGAATTGTTTTTTAGGACAGCAGTGAATTGTTTAGGACAACAACAAACAAATGTTATGACAACAACAATATGACAATGAAAACAGTGAGCTATCAATGCCATTTTTATACCAAAACTTTTTCGAAAATTTTCCAAACTTGCCCACATGAATTATCAAAAAATTTCAGTCTGTTATGATGTAATTTCCAGAATTATATCAGATCTGATATACTTATTAAAGTCAGCAATTAAAATATGAAATAGGCTTAATGTTGGATTCCCAACTCAGGAAATTAATTCCTTAATGTATTAGACAACTTAGGAATTGATTTTAGATTAACCCACATGAAATTTTGCCACCATTAGAAAGGTATATGATTGTTGTAGCAAACAGCGAGGAAAAAGAGGGTTTAGAGATCAAACCCTTATGCCCCAGGCCTTAAAGATCACTTGCCCAAGTTGCCAAAAAAATTCCAATACCTGAAACACGATTTTTTACCAATTTTTCTGCAAACAATCACCAATGATAAGCTTCAGAAAATTAAGTATTCAGATAAAAAATGGAGCAAGGGGAATCTAAGGCCAATGAGGGCTAGCACTAGGCTCAATAGGGCTAGAGTTGGGCTAGGATTAGGCAGATCTGGGCTTAGGAGCCCCAAAACTTGCAACTCTTTTTCTAATTTTTTTTTTTTGCTTCAGATCTTCAAATTTGTTGCAAAATATTTAAAGGTTGGCCCTGCAAAAATATTTGGGACAAGATCTTGCCTCCAGGGCTTAAATCTGTCTCAAAACCCCCAGATATCCTTGAAAAAATCTCAGATCTAAAAATTTCCTTAGATGATTTCTCAGATCTATTATTGCAAACAATATTTGAGCCCAGATCTTGCCCCCTGAGGTTTATATTTGGCTCAGATCTGAAGATTTCCTTGGTTGATTTCTTAGATCTATTCTTGCACAAGTGAAAAGAGAAAAACCCAATACCCAATATGTACTATGCACTCACCGGATTGGAAAAGCTTCCTTTCGGCCTTACTATCCCTGCGCCTCTCCCACTGCGTTGACTCTACTAAATTACCTCTAGCAACTCACAGTGGCTACTCTGGAAATCAATTTCTTAGCAAAATCGAATTTTTGGTGGCTCCAAGTGTGTTCTCCAACCACCATCGAATTTCTTCTTATAATCTCTCATTGAGACATCAACGACCAAGATTAAAACATAATCAATGGATAAGATTAACTAGAAATCGATCCATGTCTTTTTCTAGAAGATTCTCACGATGAATTAATTAATACCCTTTAATTAATCAGTGTTCCTAAGTTTAGACTTAGGCACCATTAAAAAAGATTAATTATTTTAGTTAAGTCATCTCTAGGTGGAATTCCCAAAAACGATTTCTATGTTTTGGAGAATACATGTATTCTAACTTCTCCACCAAATTTCGTGGCTGGAAGCCTGGAACACAACCGATGCTACAAAAATCAACATGCAACTGAATTATCATTTCTAACCATCATATTAGATATCCTATATTACACAACAATTACAGCAAAGAGAATTGAGGATCCACCCATAGCCTCCTCTGTGGTACCAGTGGAAGTCCCATTGACGATGAATTCAAAGAGAATAGATTCTGCAAGCAATATTGAGCTCAATAATACTGATAGGTCTTGCTCTACTAAGCATGAGAAACCAACTTATAAAAGTCAGTGTGGAGTGTTAACTTATCCTTTAGGATTATGTTTGTACAATAGTAATTAGTTGTTACTTCACTTTTTCCATTAATAAGTTATCGAGATAAAATTGTCTAGTACCTACCTCACATTTGTATAAATGAACTTTTTATCATCAATGCAATCAATTTTCATCGTGAAGTTTATTTACGGGTCTATCTACAGTGGTATTAGAGCACCATTGAAATTATGAACTCCATGTCTACTGAGTTTTCTTTTGCTAAGGAGGCGTTGTTTGAAGTTTGTGGATGAGAGCTAGAGTTTGTGACATTTGAAGGGTCGAGGCCGCATTCATTCAAGTTGAATTTGTAGACGGAGGCCAATTGGCAGTATATATGAAACATCATTGAAGGAAGTGTGCTGTTAACAGTTTCAAGGAACCTCACGAGGTCCATGCTCAAACCAGACTAGCTTTTGGAGGCCACGTAAGTTTGAGAAACTCTTCTAACTCAAAGTTTCTATGTTGATGCCAAAATTTCACCCTAGCTTGTTTCCTTCACATATCTCCAAACTCTTCATTTGAATTTGGATTTGCTTATTTATTGTTGTTTCCTTTAAAAATTCTCGGCTCGACCATTGATCTCTACGTGGATCCTAAGCATTAAACTTTCAGATTGTCCCTCTGTATCAAATCTCTGCCTTTATAGAACCATGCACATCCTGAGGCTCATCTTAGTTGTGCAGAGTAACATGACACGAGTTCGATTAACCGCATGCAATTCCCACCATTCATAGTCAATGGCCCTGTGAGGTACTGTGACCTTGTCTCCCCGTGTGGTGTGCGAGCCTGTCACTAATAAATTTTTTTTTGCGGTCAAGTCTTGTGACAAGGAATTGTTGACAATTCACCTCCATTTCTCCATGTATATTGTCTTCACGTTCCACTTGGAATAAGAACCAATTTTCATGAAATTCAACATACCTGTGCCCTTTTTTTTGGAGTCTGTGAGCGTTGATTGGCGAGGTTATAATTGGTCAGATTCAAGTCCATCATTATTAATGTGCTTGTTAGCGCTTTAACTAATTTTGATCTTGGCGCAACGATGGATCATTAAACTTGTCTAAAGTAATAAAGGAAGGATCTTCCTCTTAAAATATATTAGAACTTTGTTTTTTGCAAGTGTAGGCAGCATGCCTTAGTCAAAAAAAATTGAGAAAGAAAACTAATGGGTACGGACAGCGTGCCTTAATTAAAAAAAGGGAAAACTAATGGATACATGATGCATTTACGATGTAATTTGGACTTTGAATTATTTTATTGGAGGTCAAGTACATTCTGTTTTGAAATTAAAGAGGTAGTAGGGGCCATAATATGGATCTTAGCAGTGTTGATAATATCACCGAGATATTAGCGATTCTGAAAATATTGCGATATTTTCGGTAAGCCAAAATATCACCAAGAAAATATCGCAATATCTCCTCTCCCGAAAATATTGCGATATTTCCGAGAAATTGTCGGTATCTCGGTAAAATATTGCGCGACGATAAGAAAATTGTCGGGCAAGCTGGGTCGTGGCTAGAAAAGGGAATTTTCCAATTTCATTTGCTCATTTTGGTTTCTAAGTCTTGGAGAAGGAAGGGGAAGAGATATGTGGTGGTTGTCAAGGAGGGATTGAGGATCCAGCAACCATTATCACCACCAACTAAGAATTTTTTGTGGATCAAAGATTGAAGAACAGTGAGACAAACTTCATTTCTTTCGTTAACAGGTATGTTGTTAAAAACTCCTATGTTAATGATTTTTTTCATAGATTTAGGGTTATGCTTGCTTGTCTCTTTTCCTACCAACATTTTTCTTCTTTGTTTTTTTCCATTTGCTATGATTTCCATGCCCATGAGCCAATGCAAGGGTTTTCTCCATATTTGGACAACAAACTTCATTTTTTTTAACTTTCTTATGCTCCCTTTTAATGCCATTTTTCATTCACATTGCAAATAATGTAGTAATTTTTTTTAAATGATGCGGTTTTTGTGTTGGGGTGTTTAATGCCAAGTTTTTGTTTTTTTGGTGCCCTAGGTTTGAATTAGTTCACTACAAATATACCAAAATCCTTGGACCCATTTTGGGAGTATGGGGAGCTTGATGGTGGGACAAATTGGGCATATCTATCATGCAAATTGTGTGGGACCAAGATGGCAGGAGGGGTTACGCGATTGAAATACCATCTGGTTAGACTCCCTGAATATGATGTAATGCCTTGTACGGTTTCTAGTACGGAGGTTATACAAAAAGCTCTTGAAGAAATTGATGAAAAAGACAAAAAGATAGCTTCTAGGGAGATGATACTAATCTCAGATAAATAGCTTCTAGTTTTATTTGTTTTGCTACTTATAAGTTTATAACTTATCATGATGAGATACTTTTATATATGTGATGTTATTTTGTATTGGTTCTCCACATTTGAGCCCTTGATTGTGTGAAAATTTTTGAATCTAACAAACAAAAAATCCTACTGCAGTGAACTGATTTGCATTACCTACTTGTGTTCTTCATTTAACAAGTTATTTTCAGAATTATTCAGAAAATATTAATGCAAATACACTGTAGGCTACACCAATATATAGATCAAGTACCAAAAAATAAATGACACAACCACATAAAGGACACACTTATTTTTGGACCAAACGTCCCCGGAAAAACCCAATGCGAGAAAACCAGTGTAGTAGATATGAGGGTTTTATTATTAAGCAGATTTCTAAATACAACTAGGGTGCCAAATCTGTCTCACCCAACAGAGAATAAACCCAGCAAAGTACCTCTATCGGTAGACAAATATTTTGGTGAATCCAACAACTGGATGAACAAACCTCACAGGTCACTGCGCTGTCCCAGTGCTGTGCAACGATGATTGCTCCAAGCTCTGTGCTGGAACTGCATCACCTCCCCTGGGAGCTGCGTCACCCTCCCATTGAGCCTTCTCGGCTCAAAAGTCGATTTGATGAATTGTTGCTCGATCTAACTCACAGAAACCCTAGCAGTGCCTCTAATTGATTGCTTTAGCTCCTCTAGCCTCTATGTCACCCTGCTGGAGCTACGCTGTTTCTCCCTGGTGTTGTGCTACCTCTTTGCTATGTATTCTCGGCCTTGGATTGAAGCCCCTCTACCGAACTTCCCCTCTCTACACTAGAAGCTCACTTCGAAATTCTCAGCAAACCACGCCCCAGAATTTTGATTTTGCTCAAGTGCTGCTCTCACTCTGTGTATACTCCAACTGACCCCAAGCCTCCTTTTATACTTTTCCTGTTGAGAAATCAACGGCCGTGATCTAATCTCTAATCAACCATTAAGATTAAATTAGAATTGATCCTTGTCTCTTAGAAGCTTCTCACCCATATTTTCATTAATACCCATTAATATTTTAATTTTCCTAAGTTTAGACTTAGGAACCCCATTAAAAATATTAATTATTTTAATAAAATACATTCTAGGTGGAATTTCACCAAACAATTTCTGGGTCTTGGAGATCTCATGTGTTCTAGCCCCTCCACAAAATTTCAGAGCTAGAGCACATCCAATGCTACCCAAAAATCAATAGATTAGACAATTATTAGGGATCAATAGGATTTGGTATCACCTTTGATGTATCATTTTTATTTTACATCAACCACATCATATATATCAATGGTTTCTTCATATCTATGTGCCAATGTGTTTATTTCATGTTGTTATTGCTTTATATGTTTAAAAATATGAAAAAAATGAATATATTATGCATTTTTTATGTTTGCCGATATTTTCGTTGATATTGTCAATAAGATGTTTTCTGAACCCTTGACGATATTTTGCCGATACCGATGTTTTCAACACTGGATTTTAGTATATTTTGTGAGATTGGGTTTCAGTGAATCTTCATACAAATAACATTTTTTTTGCTTCAGTTTTTTGCAAAATAGTAGATATGAATTTGTTAATCTCCATAGTAGGTGTTATACTTGATGGAAAGGAAAATTATCAAGAATGTTTATGGAAAATAAAGAATACTCTTATTTTTAACGATTTATGGGAAGGTATTTGTGAAGGAAAGGATGACAATGAACCAAAACAACCTGAAGATGAAAAACAACTTGCAATTTGGAGTAATAAGGATAAAAAGGCAAATGCATTGATTTCAACATGAGTAACAAAAGAGGCAAGTCGCCATATTCTTCCCAGCACCACAACATTTGCAACATTGAAAAATTAAAATAACTTTTTGACTCCCATTCAGAACTAGAAATCATACAATTGTTGATGAAGTTGTTTAATTTGCAATTGAAAGATAATGATTCCATGAGGTTGACTTCAGAAATAAAAGCTATTTATCATGGTATTGATTCCACTGGTGTCAAAGTTGATTTGCAACTTACTGCATTTATTAAAGCCCTATACCCTACATATTCACACTTCTTGGAATCTCTTCAAGCTAGTGGACAAATGTAAGAAATGACCTTTGATCAACTTGTAGGCAAAATTGTTGAGAGAGAGAAGGACTTTGGGAAGAAAGAGTCACCTCCTAATTCCAATGTTGAGTCTTTATGTCTTTCCAAAAAAGAATAGAAGTCTCAAGGAGAGTCTAACAGAGGTGGAAAAAGTAGTAGAGGTCGTGGTAAGAAACAATTTGGAGGAAGGGGGGTTATCAACGAAGTGACAAGCAAGGGGGTTATAATCAAGTTGGCAGGCAACAAAAAAATTTCCAAAATTATAAGAAATTGTTAAGTGCTATAGGTGTGGTAAAATTGGTCATACCACCACCTAAGTCACCTGACACGAGGAAACGGGACACGCAAGACACAAAGATTCGAGTGTCTGACGCAGGCACGTTGACCCCCTGGAACAAGACACGTTAGGACATGTTATATATTATTTTATTTTATATATATATATATATATTAAAAATTAGATATTTCTTACACAAATTCTCATTCATGATACAAATTCAGACATAGATCTAGATTCTATATTGTAGATTTAAAATTTGTAAGTTTTACAAAGTAACATTATGCATACAAGTACAATTGTGACAGATTCATCAATGGTCCAATAGGAAAAAGACAAGAAACTTCAAACGACAATTTTCTCATTAAGTCATAAAAATCAAAATGTGTTACATAGGTAGTATCCATGCCAATGGAAAATAGAAATAGAAAATACAAAGCAACTTCAAGGTAGTAGGTAGCTCATCAGTCATCAATCATCATCATCATCAAAATTTGTCATGGTCACCACTACTTTCCTTTGCCGCATCCTCCTCCTCTGTATCCAATGTAATCTTTGTATCTGCTGGTGTGGAGGGTGACCCCTCAAGAGTATCACCATCATCAAAAGTGAGAGGCTCTAGCATTGTGTCATTAAGATCCAAGTTGGCCAATGCCAACTCAACACTATTGTGCAAACCCATATTATCACGAAATACATTCCACATCTTTTTCTTTCTCTTTAGCCACTCATCCCTCTGCCTGTAAATAAGACGAAGCTTGGTGTGCACATACACCATTGTCTCTACCCTGGACTGCTCAAGCCTGATCTTCTTGACACTATACAAAATCCCATATGTGCTCCAATTCCTCTCGCAATAAGAGGATGAAGTAACTTGAGAGAGGAGCCTCATGACTAAGCCCTGTAGAATAGGGCTTGTTTCCCCATGAGTTGCCCACCAAGAATAGGGCTTCTTAATAACATCATAGCCTACAAATCGCCCAGTGTCAGTGGAGAACTCTGCAAAGGCATCCTCCACCTCATCAAGGGATTCTCTATCGTGAAATATCGCCTCAATACATCCTTCCTCCCTTGTGAAATTTCACCATCCATGTGAGGAGGGAATCTGTAGGAAGGTCCACCATTCAGCGACTCATGGCTGTAGTATTTTGGGTTCAATGAGTAAGCCAAACAATGCAAAGGTGTGCAATTCTTGTCCCATTTGTTGACAAGAATATCCTGTATGGTGGTGAAGAAGGCCTTTGATGATGTCTCATACTCAAGGCACTCACTCTATAAAATAATGGTATTCATGGACTCAATCATGGAATACCATCCCTTATAAACCTCTCCTAGGATGCGTTGGTTTGTATCTACAAATCGTAGCAAAGCAATGATGCGGTCCATGATCTTAATAGTGAAACCTACCCTCTCCCACCAAGGATCACCTAACACTATTTCTTTGGCTCTTTTTTAGGTTGCTTGATTTGTCTTTCTCCAAAAAGACCAAAACTCTGAAATAACCATGGCCCCAAGAGTAGTCTTGACCTCCCTCAACCTCTTCAACATGATGAATGAAGAGACAAATTGTGTATCTGCAATCTTCAACAATGACACACTGGGACATGCTCCAGGACACACTGGGACATGCTCCAGGACACACTGGGACATGCTCCAGGACATGTTGGGATAGGCTCCAGGACACGGACATGAGAATCCCACGTTCTAGGATACACTAGACATGAGAACCAGATAGGTGTCCTAGAGAATCGTGTCTGATTTGTGGGATTCAGAACACGAGGCGGAGGGAGGACAAATCCGATTGCTTAGACTGCCATGAATTGTCACACTCCTTGGGAAAAAATTAGTGAGGCGAGAACAATTTAGTGAAAAGAAAGACCGACAACCTCTTAGCAAAGGAAAAGCACCGCCCACTATGTTATCGCACATTGTAATTTCAGTATAAATGATGTCTTTAGCACTACTTTATTTGATTGGCGAGATACTTGGATATTGGATATTGGAGCCACTTTTCATATAACCTTTAGAAGAGACTTTTTGAAACTTTCAGTGATAACATTGATGGAGTAGTTTATTTTGCTGATAAATCACAAGTAAATCCTTTAGGAATTGGATTTATTTGGTTGAAAATATCAGGACTTGCTGATTATGTTTTACAAGATGTTCTTTACATTCCTCAGTTTAAAAAAAATTGATGTCTCTCATACATATCAGGAAGCAAGGGAATTCTATACATATATTTGATTGTTGAAATCCATAGAGCATCTTATAATATGATTGTTATGACTGGTGTTGAAGAAGACAAATTCTTGAAATTCAAAGGCACTTCATGTTCTACATTCAATTCTGCTCATTTGGTTCAATAAAGTGACATTGTGTCTTCCAGTTTGTTGTGGCATGCTCATTTTGGTCATATAAATTATGATAGCATCAATATTATGAGACAACATGGTAAAGGGCTTCTTACTATTCCAAGAAAACTTACTCCAAGTGATGCTTGTATTTTAAGCAAGAACAACAAGCAACCTTTTCATAACTCTACTTATAGAGCTGCCAGAAAGTTAGGTCTCATACATTTTGATTTATGTGGACCTATGCTTGTTCCATCTGCCAATGGTAATAAATATATGCTGATTTTTATTGATGACTACTTGAGGATGTGTTGTGTTTATCTACTGTAAGAGAAATCGCAAGTTTTCGAAACTTTTAAAATTTTTCGTTTATCGATTAAAAATGAAACTCAACTTAACATTGGCACTCTACGATCTGATAATGGTGGTGAATACACGTCTCATGCTTTTGAGAAGTATTTGCAGGACAATGGCATCAAACATCAAACTATAATTCCTTATAATCTGCAGCAAAATGGTGTTGCAAAACATATGAACAGAACTTTGCTAAATATGGTGAGATCAATGATGGTTTTTAAGAATGGTAAGTTGATCATGATGTTTTGGGGAGAAGCAGTACTTTGTGCAACTTATATTTGCAATCGTTGTCCTTCCTTTGTTATCAATAATAAGTCTCCTTATGAAATGTGGTATAATCGACTTCCTGTTGTTCAACATTTTAGAGTTTTTGGTTCTCTATGTTATGCATTGATTCCTAAACATCAATGCAACAAATTGGGTGCCAAGAGTTGCAAATGTATTTTCTTGAGATATTCTACTACTTCCAAAGCTTACAGGTTATATGATGAGGAGAACAAGAAATTTATTCTTTCACGAGATGTGAATTTTCTTGAATCTACAAAAGATGCTTCCATTATTGATAGACAACTTAGTCATTTGGATAAATTCACTTCTAAGAAGTTTTATTATGAATGAGATAATGATCTTCCACATCCTGAGGGGGAGATTACCATTCTAGATCAGTGTGTGGATTTGCCATCTTTAACATTAGATGATGATAATGTTTCTATGTAAGACAAATTGGATGATAGTAATGTTTCTGCAAGATTAGAAATTGCTCTTGAAGAGACTGTTCTAAAGCCTGTTTTTCGAGATGAGAAACCACCTCAACAATCACTACGAAGATCAACTCGCATCAGGACATTTCCAAGAAAGTATGATGACTTTGATACAGGGAATTCTTCTAAACAGAATAAAGGAAATGAAGGAGATGTTACTTCAAGTCCAGGTAACATTTCTTATGATTGTGAATTCAATTTTTCTGTTGTTAATGAACATTCTACTTTTGAAGAAACTACTAGTTGTGATGAATGGAAAGATGCGATGCAGAAGAAGTGTGATGCCCTCATAAAAAATGGCACTTGGAGGCTGGTGGATCCTCGTGTTGGAATCAAACCCATTTGTTGTAAGTGGGTTTATAAAATCAAGTATAAGGCAGATGGTTCGCTTGACAAGTATAAAGCAAGACTTGTAGCAAAGGGGTATGCACAAAAAGGTGTTGATTATATAGAAACATTTGCTCTTGTAGCTAAACTGGGCACTATTAGAACTTTGTTTTCTCTTGCAGCTTAGAAGGGATGGAAAATACATCATAGGGATGTAAAAACAACCTTTTTGAATGAAGATCTAAAGGAGGATGTGTATATGTTTCAGCCAGAGGTTTTTTCCGTCAAAGGAAAAGAATAGAAGGTATGTAAATTAGTGAAAGCTTTGTATGGTTTGAAATAATAATTTTGTGCATGGTATGAAAAATTCACTGAGTATCTTCTCAAATTGAGCTATAAACTTTTTGACCTAGACAATATAACTCTTTTCTTCAAGAAAGTCAGAAGATCTATTATATATCTAGTTGTCGATGTTAATGATTTCATGATTGAAGGGAACAATTATGATTATATAGCATATGTTAAAAGGGAGCTACAAAAGACTTTTGATATGATAGATTCGGGTTTGTTTCATTATCATTTAGGAATTGAAGTTGATCAAAAACCCAAGCATATTTTTATTTCTCATAAAAGTATATTGGACAATTGTTGAATAAGTTTGGGATGCAGGATTATAATCTTGTTTCTACTCCAATGGAGCAGAACCTAAAGCTCACTTCAAATGAAGTAAGTGCATTTGAAGATCCAACAAAGTACAAGCAACTTGTTGGAAGTCTAAATTTTCTGACTACTAGTCTTGACATAGCTTTTGTTGTAGGAATACTTTCTAGGTTTATGCATCATCCCTGTGAAGGTCATTGGATCGCAGCAAAACGAGTGCTCAAATATTTGAAAGACACTCAGTCATATGGCATCAAATATTCCAAAGTTTCAGACTTCCATCTCACTAGTTATTCAGATTCAATTTTTGATGGAGATAAGGAGCATGGGGTTTGTACTTTTGGTTACTTGATGAATCTTGGATCAACAACTATCAGTTGGAGATCACGAAAGCAATCTATTCCTATTGATTCTACCACTGAAGCTGAATATTTTGCAACAACTCAATCTACAAAAGAAATAATTTGGCTTCGCAAAATACTTGAAGATTTGCAAGAAAAACAAAAATCGTCAACTCCTTTATTCATTGACAACTCTTCTGCAATTCAATTGGCCAAAAATCCAAAGTTTAATGATTGAAGAAACATATCAATACCAAATATCATTTGATTTAACATTATGTAGAGGCCAAAGTCATTCATTTGACACATTGTCCTACTTCAAAGCAGATCACATATATCTTTACCAAAGCACTGAGACGTGGAATTTTGAAAAGTTCAAAATGTTACTTGGCATGTCAAATTGCCCCTTTGGATTAAGGGGGGAATGTTAACTAGTCTGTCAGGATTATGTTTGTAGTATGTACACTAGTAATTAGTTGTTAGTTCATTTTTTCCGTTAATAATTTATCGAGACAAAATTGTCTCTTACCTACCTTACATTTGTATAAATGGATTTTTCATCATCAATGCAATCAATTTTCATCATGGAGTTTATTCACGAGTCTGTCTACATGGAGAAGGATTCCTTTTCTTTTCGCAAGCTCCTAAATCTCACTGAATATCCATGTTACCACTCAAACTAGTAGGGGATCTAAAGGGGTTCCTAAGAGGGTAACTGCTAGGTTAAGGGCAACGGTGGAGGCTTAGCCCACTATCACCACGTCTCCCTGCTCTTTATGGAATTTCACCGATGGGAGGAGTCCTAGTAGTGTATGGATTCACTTGTAAAGTATATGTCAATGGATAGGTGAGAAGTGACCTTGAAAACCCTTTCCCAAGGATGCAATGAAGAATGGAGCTTGCTTGCTCGTTAAGCAAGGGACTTGGTCCACCAGGGATAATGGGTGAGGATTGGAGGGTTGAGGGAGAAAGGATAGGCTTATGAAAAGGCCTTTCAATCCCTATAATCCTTGAGAAAATTGGATTTCCAAATGGTCCTTAACAAATAATCTTTATTGGGAAGTGCGATCACACGGAGCCTAGTGGACCCAACCCAGGTTTGGGGATGGAATGTAGACCCTAATGATGATCCTATCATGGTCAAGGTGAGGGGAAAGGACCAAATAAGAATACTTTCTTCAAAAGGTTGAATTGATTCTATTGAGGTCTAGCCTTGGGAATACCTAGGCACAATTCGATCCTAGTGCTAGGGCTTGAGATTCCTGGAGATTCCATTGTTAGAATTGCCTCAAATTTGGAGGAGAGGGAGGGGACCCATCAACGTAGTAGCCTATAGGAGATTGAAATTTTTCCTTGGGTCAATTCCCGGGAAATTGATTCCCTAGGTGACCTAATGGGGCTAGACCTAGGGAAAAAGGGGAAAAGGGTAAAAAGAGGGTTAAAATGATCACCCTTTTTGAGGGATCAGTGCCTAATTCACTTGGGGATATGGAGTCAAGAATGATGATGAGTAAGAACTTGGTTTCTTGATCAAGGAGGCCCGGAAAGTCAGCTTCATCCAATGTTGAGAGAAAGAAAAGAAAAGTGACCTTCAAGCATTTATACTTCAAAGAAAATGATGCAAGATTATCAAGACAAATAATCTCTAGCATTTTAATTAATATAACATTGGCCCATACATTAAATTAGCTAAAACATGCTTAATTCCACATTTCAATTATGCAGCAACTAGCCCTAATTTTAGCAGCATGCAGCAACAAGAATAACAACATCAAAATTTACTTACAATGTTATAGAATATATCCAACCAGCATTTTGTTTGCAAGACAAAGCTCCAAGACAAGAAAAATAGCTCAAATCCATTCGTCAAAATTCATCCATCTCCAAAAAAATATCCACCAAGGAAAAATGCGAAGTTCTCTAAAGGTAGAGAGATCCCAGGTCAAGTGATGATCCAAATGAATGTATATAACATCAATATATAGCTTCCTAAGGAGTTTGAATTAGCCTATGGACCTACATTAGTCCCTAATGATAAAATAATGTGCACATAAAACCCATATTGGTGACAAGCCCACCAAACTAGCTCACAAGTGTAAAAATAAGCCTCACAAGGGGCCAAATAATAATATGTGCATGTCGTGGGGCCCTCCAAAGGCCTAATAATGTCCTGAAGTTCCATACTGAGGAATAAATTCCTCGGAATATGATGGATAAGGGGGTGGCCCCTTGTTCTCCAGAGTGCAAATAGTAGACCCGTGGTGCTCTGAGTGGGTCTGAGGGCACATAAATGACCCCATGGATCTCCATATGAATCATAGATTCTTGTAGATCCTCTGCAAGGGTCCGAGTGGTGGAATGAATGTTGTCATGGCATCATACAAGTCCTGGGACACTGGTGGGCTCCAGTATTGCAGCAATAATGGTGCAACTCCTGGGACTCCCTTCTTTAATTTTATCAACCCGGTAGTTCGTAACAAACTTGGAAGCGACAGTGCTGTATGCACAAGTACTAGCTCTTGCTGCGACTGTCACTTGATCAACTGACACAAGTTCGCTAGGAGCTTAAGCCAACTTCTATGAGTTCTTAGAAGAAGCTTTTAACTGTGATGGACGAAAGCTAACTCAAAGGAGGCTAGTCTACTTGCAGAAAGAAGTTGAAAGCTGAAAAGAAATGCAAACCCTGGCAAACCCTAGTTTTATCGACTAACCCTACCAATGCAAGAAAAGCGATGAAAGCGGTGGAAATGGATGCCATTGACTCTTAGAAAGGTAAAATGCATGTAACTAAACTACTTCTGAAGTAAAATCTAGAAAAACATCTTTTTGTATTTTTGAGTAAGTTGTCAGAATTATTATGCATGTGTTTTTAACTGTTTTTTACTATGCGGAGGTTGATTGGCGAAAGGAAATGCTTGCAGGAGGTTGGGAAGGTGAGAAGAGGGCCTAAGGGGTCCCTAGCACCCTTCCAGAGAGTTTCACAGTGATCGGATCTCAAGAAACCGCTTTCGAGAGCTTCTACAGGAAGTCTGTAGGGGTACTATAGGATGTACTGTAGCTTCTATAGGATGTTCCGAAAAGAGGATTTTGGAGGTTTGATGGAGGAAAAACGGTGGGAAAGTGGAAATGGAGGTTGGATAAGGATGTTAAGGGGTCTAGGACCTGGTGAATGAGGCTAAGGAGCGATTGGATTCGTTCGAGGATGGAGGGAGCAATGATGCACACGAATGTAGAGATTAGGGCAAGGTGGGAAAATGTGGCAAATGAAGGGCAAGAATCTGAGTTAGAGGACGAAGCAGGTTGCATTGATGGAGGAAGGGTAGGCAAGGATGGATTACAGGTGATCCGCACACAATCTCTCAAAACTAATCAAAGAAAGACTAAAAAAATCAAAGATCTAGCTATTTCGACCTAATTTAACCTAGAAACCATAGGCATGATGGACAGAAGTTTATTGGCAGCAAATCATGTAAAACAACTATGGAAACCAAGCAAGAATGGATCTAAGCATGTAATCACAACTGGTACTAATTTTTGCAACTAATAATCTAACACTAGAAATTGCATGAAGAAGCAAGAACAGTGTTTTTGTGGCAACAAGGACACCTTGGTCTCAGCTCATGGTCCCAAGGAGGGAGAGGTGAGATCAAGGGTTGCTTGATGGCCTTTTTCGAAGATATTTTCTGTACTCAAACTGTCAAATCAACCAGAAGCATGAAAAGCTATTTTAATCATCAAAAAACAACCTAAGTAACAAAGCAAGATCTTAATCTAGATAACGGATTTTATTCTAAGAATGCAGCAAATACACATAAAAGTACACAAAGGAGGTACTGGGCACTTGGGTTGGGCCTAACCCCAAGAGCTACAGCCTCCTAAGAAAGATTAGAGCTGGTGCAAAGATGAATTCATCTTTATTGATTAAAAAAATAATAGTTACATCCCAAAAAATGTCTACAAGAAAAAGCTTGAAAATGTGCTGAAATGCAGAGCTAACCTACTGACTAAAATCTAACAAACATCTTACTAAAATCGAACTAACAAAATGACTACAAAGTGACTAACTGAAATGAGGCCCTAAACCTTCTTATTTATACAAATTGAGGACCCTAACAGTCCTCCTAAACTTTAGGAACTCGGCTGCCAAAACTTGCAGTTAACAGCAACTTTACTAGCCCTTGCTCGGTTGCCCTTGTGATAATCGATGTGGTGGCCCTTGAACTCCGAGTTGCTAGTGGAGAATTCGAGGTAAGGGCTCATAAATGAAGGGGACACCTTCCTACAAATCCTCTCCATGAATTTGGCTGCCAAGTGCTCATTTAAACCTTTGATTTTGTCTCCAAACTAACCAAAAAACTGCATATAGCACACATTAGACTTGTTGGCATAATGACTAACCCAATTCCCTCTATTAGCATAAATATAATAAAAAACATGCAATAAACTAATGAGAATGGTGGATTAAGTCGAATTAGGAGGCTAAATGAGCCCATATAATCACTCATTTTTGGGGCTCATCAGACACCTGCCAAGTGCATGGGGCTCTTGTGGAGGCTTGTTGGGCATAATGTACCAAGCATATCACCATCATCCCAAAAGTGGATTGCTAGTAGTCTCTAAGCATCGGTGAAGATATGTGGAGTGTTGTCTGTTGCTGTGGAGGCCAATGGCTCTCTATGCACACCCTATATGTGCCAATGTAGACCTTTGGGGGTTAGGATCCTGTATAGGGAGACCAAACCCAAATAGAAACCACCTGTAATCCTGCATAAGATCCACTGTGTTCCCTAGGCTTCCAGTACAAGCAGACATTAAAATAATCGGGTAAAAGAGTTTACAAATCATGGATAACAAAGTGGGCACTTCATAATGGCATGCCCTTCCGTAGTGGGCTTTGGCATGTGCTAGTGTCTCCAAGCTCCAAAGGGGGTTAACCAATTACCTTAATAGGTGGTTTCAAGTCTTAAAGGGGATAGTATGTCCAAGGTACATCTCTCTAATGGGGGTGACAAGTGATAAACAAGTGGAATGGAGTAGGGAATGAGAGGGGCAATCTTGGACCACATATTGGGGCATTGCGGTAGCTAGATAAGGGGAACCCCACACCTAGGTATGTAATGTGTAGGAGGGAGAAATCATGGTACATGAGGTGCCCCCGGTCTTGATTTTTCAACCCTTATTTATATGCCTGTTTCCTTTTATGAATTTTCTTTAATTATCTACTCGAGTCTCAAAGGACAAGAGCATGATGTGTAAGATATAGCAGCGATTACCCCCTTTGAGATAGGGCAGTTCCTTTCCCTCCAGGGGTTGGGACAATCATGGGTTCCTAATTGATAAAGGAGGCTCATCTAGGGCCTATGTAACCAGGGTGATGACCATGGATTGGGGTAGAGCTCGTGTGTTGTCTTTTGCCCACGTGTTGATTATTTTGTCCCGGCCATCTTTTGCATTTTGTGGTACAATTTCCTGTTAAATGTGGCTAATTATGTTTCTTTTCTTTTCTTTTAACTGATTCAACCTCCGGTGCATTATTCTAGGCCTGACCCAAGGTGGGGGCAAGGGGATAGGGAGGTTGGCCCTATGTGGACCCGACATGGAAATGTGGACCCAAGTGGGAGAAATGATGAATGGGATATAGTGAGTGGAAAGGGAGTGATATATGCGGATAAAGGAGCAGGACCACGCACCCAAAGTTAGGGTTTCCCAAGTAGTACCACCCCAGAACCAAATGGTCAATAAAGGAGATCCCACGAGACTAATATCCAAGGGTAACAACCAAAAGAGATCAAGGGGACAAGAGCACAAACTAAGCCCACCCTTTCTGCCAAATCCCCCTGTTGTCACGCAGATTGACACGACAATGCTCAGACCGGGGGGCTGTCACTCTGATCCCCGATCCCTCCGTTTAAGCCTGTCTCCCGCGGCTAAGGGGGGTAGACCCTGTGAGATGATGAAGACCAACTGTCGACCAGTTGGTTGGGAGACATGAGACATGATAAGATAAGCACTAGATGAATTTGATTAACTTAGCAGACCAGTGCCTTAAGAGATTGTTATTAAATCGATTACTTGTTAAATGATCACAGGACCAAAACGACATCCAACAACTGAAAAGATAAATGCTCAAAACCACCACAAGAAACGTAGGTTATTAACCAGATATCAATTTCGTGCCTCGACTTGAAAATTTTAGATCTCAGCGTGAAACATATAACATGAAAACCACTGAATCTGCCAGAAATTAATTTTCTCAATTTTTTTTTTTTTATGCTTTTCCGATAAAATTTTAAAACAAAAAAAATCTAAACTAAAAGAGAAATGAAAAGATTAATCTAAAAGACTAAAGTCTAAATTTTTTTTATTTTTTTATTATTATTTATTTTTATTTTATTTTATTTTTTATTTTTTTAAAACAAATGAAAAAAAAATCTAAATTAAATCCTAAAACTAAATAAAACTAACAAACCTCAAATTTAAAATCTAAATTTTAACAGTAAAACCTATTGAAAATTTTATGGATTTTTATTGTTTTCTTTTTTTTTTAAAACCTAAACTATTTAAAATCAAAACCCTAGTTATTTTATTGATTTTTTTATCTTATTTGAAATAAAATTTAAAAATTATTAAACCTAAACAATCTAAACGTATGCATATGAACCTAAACTAAATCAAATCAAAACTAAACCTAAAAAAAAAAAAAAACGATTTTTTGAAATAATTAAAACAACTAAACCTAACGCATATGCATACCAAACGAGTTCAAACTTGACTTACCCACGCTAAAAAAAAAAAAAATCAACGCATAAACTGATAACCAAAGGCTTACGTGATTTGCGGTATGCGTTTGCAGGCTTGTACAAACAGGCTTAAGGGGTTGACGGCACAAGGATTCGGCGGCAGCTAGAGGAGAAGGAAGCAGCGGCAGGGCAACGAAAATATTGCAGAAAACTTCGGTGAGAGCCCGTCGAATGGAGCTGCGTGGCCAGGAATGCGGGTGCAAGGAAGCACGCTGGCAGTGAGGAGTGGATGCAAGAATTTTGAGGACGCAGATTGCTGCCAGCAGGAGGATAAAGAAAATCGAAAACAGCAATATCAAACCTGAGACCGATAATGAAAATTTGATTTGCGTTTTTTGATGTGTTTGACAGGTTTGCGGCTAGATATGGCAGCTGGGACGGACGTTGGAGTTCGATAGCAGCAGCGGCTGGACGTCGTCAAGGGATGCAACACGCAGGCAGCTGAGGGAAACTCAGAAGGACGGGGTCGATTTCTCTATTTGGCACCAGACAGCAACTGATACGTGATCTAAAACAATCGATTTTTTAATATACTTTATCCCCAAACTGAAACGTCTTCTTCTGATACGTAAATGACCGAGTAAAACAAACGATTCTCAGCAACAAACCCTGAGCTGGATGAAAACTGATACGCAGCCAATTGAAATTAAGCTTAAACACTGACCCGGCAGTGACACATACGCGGAAACTGTACGAAGATCGATTTTTTTTTTTTTAATTGTCTTCCCTTTAAACCCTTGCCACGTCAACTGAGACCCACGATATCAGGTCTAGCCTGTGTAAAATGCTGGGGTTGTTTCTGATTGGTGCAGGCGCATATAATTTTTGGTAGCAGCAGAATGACAGGACTTGATGGGAGCCTTCCTGCAAACAGATGAAACACCAGATCAAAAAAAATTTGATATTTGAAACCCTTGTACAGCGAAAAAGTGCAGATAAACCTTGAAAACCCTTAGAAATGCTGCAACCTGGGACAGAAAATCACCCAAAAATGATGTGCATAAAACAAAAATAAAACCCTAGATCAGCTAATTTAATTTACAAATTTGGCCCCTTAATAGCCAGATTTATCAATAAGCACCAAAAAATATTTTAAAGAAGTAATGATTTCAGATTTTCACTGTGAAGAACTTCAGAAAAATCTCTCATGCAGATTAAAAATAAAATGAATGATGGACCCAGGATCAAATCCAACCGGGCTCAGCAAAAAATGCTTGTGGGAGTTGGCTAATTCAGCCAAGAACTTCCCCGAACGCCCACAACTTTCCTTCAGAAAATATTTTCTGCACAGCTCAAAACAACCATCAGTAAAGAGGGAAAAAATGCTGCCAGATCTCAGAAAGCAATGGAGATACCTGCCATTACTTCAAAAAACCCTAACAGCACCCAAACCCTAGCAAGTGAAACAAGATACCTGTGCTCACAATACTCAAAAAAGCTATTATTAACATATGCAAAAAAAATTAAACAATCTCACAGCATTCCAAGAGAGTAACACCAGCAAGATACGGACCCCAAAGTCTTTTTTATTAACCAGAGAAAGTTTGCAAGAGAGCTTTTTTCAGTACAAGACTCACAGATCAGATGATCTGAAATGACCCCCTAAGACCCTATATAAAGGAAATGATCCCAACGGCTAGTTCAAGTGATCCATGTTGAAGCGATCTCGACCGTCGATGAGGATTAAGACATCTCTTAATCTCATCCGTCGATTTTATTAAAAAAAGATATTTTGCATGCATTTACAAAAAATATTATTATTTTATTAGTTAGGGTTTTTATCTTATGAATTTTT
>APFE031714378.1:220416-261412 GCA_000404065.3 Pinus taeda
CCCCCCATCAATCCATACCCAGAAGTATCCATGATAAGTTAACCCAATACTCAATTAACAAATGACAAGACATACCTTTAGATTCGAGGCCCACCTTCAAACATACGATCAATACAAGTGGGTGAGGGACCACATGGCTGGCTTGGGTGGCAGAGAAATGGCACAATGAGCTAGTAGGAGGCTACAAGGGGTTGCTGGCTACCGGCTGAGGCTCATCATGGTGAAAAATTTCTCCTGGGGATATCACCCACGAAGTGGTGGGTAACAAGCCACTCTAGTTGATTGTGTTGAAGAAAGTTGTTTCCAATGTTGGCATCATCATATTTGTCGGACAAATTTACATACAAGTAAAATTTGCAAGGGAACAACAATTAATTCTTTTGATTTTTGATTTGTAGAATTAAGATCGAGTGGTCAAGTGGAACTTGAGTAAGAGTTGAAATGGCCATTAGAAAGAGGCGCCTGTACTACTTAATATATGAGATGACTTGGCTTGCATATGCTAAGTAGGCATTTCATATATATATTTATATATTGAACCAAGTACCAAAACAGGTAGATCATGAGACTTGAGATCATTGGGAAGAGAAATGCAAAATTTTCTTCTTTGCTAGTAGGAAACCACTTTAAAGTTTAAATATATTAATATGGACAACGGTTCTTCTCCATGCATCAAGACTAGCAAATAAACTTGAAATCTCTAAAATGAATATTTGAATCATTTCTGAAATTTTTGACATCTAGGAATAGAAAAATATTTTGGATCCATCTTCTAATCAATATTGGTTGCAAATTGAGGCTAGTTGATAGGACAAGATCTGGGCCACAATACTGCATGATCACTTAAATGGTCCATAAGCTTTTTAAGGCCGACGAATGGCTGTTGTTTATGGTCGAAAGTTCGATTGCTAGCAGTGGTAATAAATTCACTATTGCGCACATATATACGTCATCTGGATGATGGTTTGACTATCAAGATCTGCACTTATGATGAGTCTGATCGCCTGATGGGTGACACTGAATAGAAAACCTTGTACACTAAAGAAGTTGTTCGTGATTTTCTTACACAACGTGGTTGGTTTGGTTTGCAAGAAGTTGGTGGATTTAGAGAATTTGATTCTTTGGATGATCTTTGTCCCTTATGTGTACATCAACATGCAGGACTGCTAGGGAGTAGTTTTAACTAGTGTTTGTTTGTGCACACACTAACAGGGCATGCAAATGATCCATATGCAAATCTAAACTTGCTTTGGAGACTGCAATTTAAACTTATGTCTCCTGCAACTACTGGAGCAATATATGGCCTACAATGTTATGTACCCAAAAGTCAGCGCGATCGACAGAATGCGAGACCCCCTATCATGTCAGAGCCTAACTGGGGGGGGGGGGTCAGCATTCAATTATTTTGATCAAACAATAGATGCACTAGATTGACAACAAAGTTTTAGCATGGACCCCCTTCCCCTCGACCCCCCCACCTATTTTGAAATCACTAAAGGGGCTAACGAGGTCTATAAAACTGACAATGGTTTTTCTGATGTAAGTGATGAAAGCTAGACCTGCACATACCTTCACTTCTTTCTAGACTTTAACTTTTGATGGGTCAAAACTTGGAAGCATAGTTTTATTATTCCTCCACTCAAACGGTCAATTATGTATTGGAGCATATATATTATAAAGTTTAGGGGTGAGTCTTTATTTATCAAAACAGGGTTTAATATTATATACTTTTATATATATAATATTAAGATTGTAGAGCAGTGTATTTATAATTGGTTATTTTAACTATAACGACCCATTATAATCTGTTATAAAACCTTTTAAAAGAAGCAATCTATTAACTGTAAAAGAATCAGTTTTTTAACTGAATAAACAATTAACTTTGACGGCAGAGATAAAGGTAAAAAATCAGAACTGAGAGGGGGTCAATCAGGAGTTTTTTGGAGATGAAATATCAGTGTGCAATGTATTTTGTCTTTCACAGAGATCAATGAATGAAAAAATAGCTTGATTCCATATTTGAGATAAGTTGTAGTATATTGTATCTTTCTTGATGTGTTTTCTCTCTCTCATAATCTGTTTTCTTCTACTGAAATAACATACATATCAGCAGGTTTATCTGAATACAATTGCACATTAAGTAACAAAAGGTACTTGCGATTGAATTGAACACCTTAATAGGCGCTATGTTATTTAGAGGCAATTACACCATACATACTTTGCTTTCAGTTTCGTTTAACATTTTCTGCTCAGGGTTTAAAGGTTGAATTCAACTTTCTCAAGTCATTAGAACCTTTCATCTTTTTATTTTTTCCTTTTTCATCACAACTAATTTCTAAGGTCCATGACTCCTGTTACCCACCACCTACGGGTAGTGTATATAGGAGAAATTTTTCTCCTTGATGGTCCTCAGCCGGTAGCCAATAGCCTCTTGCAACCACCAGATAGCTCGATGCGCCATTATCTCTGCCACGTGAGCCAGCCATGTGGTCCCTCACCCACTTGTTATGATCGTATGTTTGAAGGTGGGTCTCCTGACCCTGAAGGCATGACTTTTCATTGGTATAGTTGAGTAATTTTCCTTACTTGTCATGGACACTTTTAGGCGTCGATTGGTGGGGGGAATTCAACGGAAAGAGTGGGTTAGGTCTGTACTCTTTTCTCCATTTCCCAATTCAGTGGTTAACCTTGTATCCTAGACCCGTGGCATCTCCTTTACCGGCCACTAGCTTTAGGGTTGGCACTACTTAGGAAATCCCGACTTTGGTTGTGTGGTTGCACTTCCCAAAATGACATACATCATCCCCTTCCACTCATTTTAGCCCCATTCATCTCTTTTCCCATCTGGGTCCACAAAGGGTTAGCCTCCCCTCCCCTGTCCACACCTTGGGTCGAGCCTGGAACGATGTACCAAAGGTTGATGCGGCTAAAAAGAAAAGAAAAAGAATAATTTGGCCACTCTCAATAATGTACCACAAATTGCAAAAGATGGTCGAGACATTCAAATTTAGCGCGTGGGAAAAAGCCAAACATGAGCTCTACCCCTTATCCATGGCCATCACCCTGGTTCCTATGGGCCATAGATGAGACCCCTCCATCATTAAGGAACCCATAATTGTCCAAACCCTTGGTGGGCGATGAACTGCCTCGCCTAAAGGGGGTATCCATTGCTATATATTAAACACATGCTCTCATCCCCTAGAGCCCCGAGTAGTTATGAAGAAAAATCAATCAAAGGTAAAAAAAGCATATGAAGAAGGGTGGAAAAACCAAGGCTGGGGTAACTCATGTACTATTATTTTCTCCCTCCTACCCTCATATACCCAGTTGTGGGCTTCCCTTATTATAGCTACCCTTGTACCATAACATGTGGTCTGAATGATTCCGTTGATCCCCACTCTGCTACATTACTATATCATTTGCCACCTATCATTTGAGGGATGTAAAATGGACATGTTACCCCCTTTAGAGGTTGAAACCACCTAATAGGGTCCTTGATTAACCCCCCGATTGAGCTTGGAGACACTTGTACATGCTAAAGCCCTCTATGGAAGCGCATGCCACCATGAAATGCCCCATTGGTTTCATGACTTGTAAGCTCTTTTACTTGATTATTCGAATGATTTGATGTATTGGGAGGGGAAGGGGATGCATTGGATCTTATGCATGATTGCAGGTGGGTGTCCATTTGGGGCTTGGTCTCCTTATACGAGGTCCTAGCCCTCCAGAGGGCCACATTGACACTTGTAGGGTGGGCGTTGAGAGCCACGGGCCTCCACCATAGCAGAGAGTACTTCATAGATCCCCAACACCGCTCATTGATTTCTCATGTTCCACCTTTTGGATGACGATGATGCACCTGGTTCACCATGCCCAACAAGGCTCCACACATGTACCATACACTTGGCAGGTGTTCCAGGGTCCAGAGGACGTCTCTTGTTGCAGAGTGGTGGCTTATGTCATCATCTTGGCCCTTACAGATGGTCTATAGGCATTTTTTATCCACTTGGAGACCCATGAGGATGTCCTTGTGCCCCCATACCCACTTGGGAGCACCATAGGTTCTTGCTTGGAAAATAAGGGGCCAATCCCTTGTCCACTATGTTTGGAGTCCAGTTTTACATCATGGTATCCCTTGGACTTCATTAGGCCTCCTCAAAGGCCCAAGGACTCAGTATATTGATCATTTTGCCCTCTTGAGAGGCTTATTATTATGTTATTGGGCTATTTTGGTGGGCTTGTCACCAGAAGTATTGTTATCATGCACACTATTTTAGTTTAGGGGCATTATTAGTCCAAATTAGGCCATTCGAATCCCTTAGAGGATTGTATAAATAGAAGTGAGATGATTCACGTTCATCATCATCAGTTGGATTGGGATTTAGTATCTCCTGAGAATTTCACATTCCCTTTTGGAGGACAAGTTTGGATGTTATGGACGAATTTTGATGTTTTGATCTATCTCTCTAGTCTTGGAGCTTCATTATTGGCATAATATGATGATTGGATATACTCTTTTGTACAGGTAAGTAATTTTTTCATGCTTTTTCTTGTTATTTACTTTGTCACATTAATGTTGTTGGGATTTTCGCTATACAAGTTTGAAATTTACTGCTTTTCTATGTGAAATTGTGGAAATTTTGATCTTTTATAGCGATGCATCATTGCATGGGCCATATATGAATGGGTGAATGATCCTATAGGTTATCTTTGTTGAAAATACCTTGATAAGTCATCAATTTTGCATATCAAAGTATAAAATCTTTTGGCAGCTTCTCTCATGCCCTAATTGCCATGCAAAGTTGTCTAGAGGTCTCCTTGAGTGGGAATAGTCTCTCCAAATCACAAGTTCATCTTGAATCTATCTCTCCCAAAGTCAAGGCACTAATCCATCCACTGGTGGTCACCTAAATGCCCATTTTTCTTGCCTCCTCTCTCTTTCTAGGCCTAGCCACCATAGGTCACTTAGGGCATCGAATAAATCTCATTGTAGCCATCAAAACACTTCGATTTTTGGCCCATAACTATGCTAGGGTTTCCTCTAGAGGCCCTCCAAATTTGAAGCAATTCTGATAGTGGGATCTTGAGATATAACAAACCCTAGCTCAAGGATCGTTTCTTGGGTTAGGTTTCCCTTGCCTAGTGTCCTCATTTGGAACATTGCATTCATTTCTCCAAAGAAAATTTTTCCTTTGATCCTCTTCTCTTCCATAATTAGGTCAAGCCACTCCTCAGTTGATCAACTCCACATCCTTGCCCTAATGATGGGCCCACTTGATCCTGTGTGGTCCCACAACCTTACAAATCTATTTCCACAAAGATCACATAAAGACCAAGTCTCCATAAGGATTTCTAGGCCTAGGTATCATATTTACAAGATACATTCCCAAACCCTACCTCGAGAATCCTCTTAGCTCTTCCTAGAGAGCCTATCACCTTGCTTTCAAAGCAAGAAAGCCATACAATTGAGTCTCTCTTGTGAATAAGCCTTAGGAATCACTCCTTATCCTCTTATTGATATATTCATCTAGTGATTCCGCTTATACTGGATCTCTTCCCATCGGTGAAAGTCCGTAAAGAGCAAGGAGCCTTAGTTGAGGTGATAGTGGGCTATCGCTCCATTGTTGCCCTTGACCTAGTATTTTCTCTATAGGATCCCCTCCTAGGACCCTTACTAGTTTGAGCGATAACAACTCCTAGAAGTTGGCCAACCTGATTAAAGTTTAAAGTTTAAATATTATCTATGTATAAGTCTACATTGCACTAACAAGCAACCCATCTCCAACAAACCTTCTTTTAGAAACAAAAAACATGGAATTTGATAGATGTCTTGGGCACTAACCCCCTACAGCTATGGGTTGTCTCCAGGGAACAACATCAAATTGGTGTTGTCGCCAGGGACGGAATTGAATAGATCTTCCCTGACTTTTATATCTTCACTTTGGGCATTTTTATTTTCCTAGGTTTTAAATGACCATTCTTGCATTTTTGCCCAACAAGTTTGCTCCATTGGATTTTTCTGGTATATCTGATTATCCCCATTATGTACTTTTTTTCACGAATGGAATGCCTATCTTCCAATATTTAGAGGCAATGCAAATGAAAGTCTGGCTCAACACCTAAGATTTTCGCAAATGCATCAACCAGCAAGGTATTGTCCATGAAGATGTAAAAATTAAAGTTGTTCATGTATTCTTTGGACCAAAAATCTCGGTCTTGGTATAGATCTTTACCTCGATTAAGCATTCCTTCTTTGAAGATTTCTATGCAATGCTTAATTAATTTTGCAGAACCTTGTATTTACAGGAATTTCATTTTGAAAATTGTTGTGAGTATTTTGATTTTGAAAAAAATTCCAAGACTCATGATGATGCTGTTGAAGAGACTTATGAAAATGAGCTTCAAGAAATTTCAGACCCGCATCAAGAACCACTATTCAGCAATCAAGAAAAGGCAGAAATTATCATGCTGCAAGTTAATCCCAGGAGATCTTATTTTGTACATTTTGAAGGTAATCCTATTTATGATTCAGATGAAGAGTGGGGTACAAACACATGTCAAAGACAGCCACAAGAGGAAAATGATGCTCTCGAATTAAAGGTAACCAGCTTTCAAAGATTTGGCCATATGCATATTGTTTCAAGCAAAGAACAGTGTTTTCATGAAAACCCTGATGTTGAAGAAAAAATAAATAAATATTTTATATATTCTTTGGACTATGGTTGACAATTAGAAGAAACATCTCCCGCTGACCATAGGGACTATTAATTAAAAAATTTCATTATACATATCAGCAAATTGTTAAAGAAAATGTTAAAGATGCACTGGACATGCTGCTGACACAAAGGTTTGTTGATTTACAACAATTTACATTTGCTAATCAAATAATATTTTCTCTCATATTTTTAATGCTCCTGTGGCAAAATATATGGAGTCTTCAGGCAGTTTGTAGATGATCTACTTGTTGTAGCTGATATCTTTTACTGGGTGTACAGCAATTCCTGTTGGCCAGTTTTTCCAATCTATTTTAAAAGATCAAAAGAAAACTGGCATAAGATCAAGCACCCAAATGTTGTCATGGTATCACTGGAAGACTGATTTCACTTGACATCAGTTGATTTCTTTATAGTATGAGATGGACATAAATAAGGTCACTTTATGAGCATTCAATTTTCAATTGCACATTTTTTTTTAAATTCCAGTTTTTTAGTTGATGAATAAGGATCATATGTCCAGAAATTAAAGGTTGCAATGAGATTTCAAATTTCAGATGTTTCCGAGCTGGTTGAAATAGTTTTGAAAGTTGACTCCATAGCGCAACAAGGCACCTAGTCTATTGTTCTTGGTGTCCTGCAAGCCAGACACTGCTCCCAGATGGAGCCAGATGTTGTAACAAAAAATTGCACCGGATTTTTTTTCCAGAGACAGTTTACTATTGTTGGTTGAGCATTAAGGATTACAATAAATACAATGAATGAAAGCAAGAATAATGGGAATAAAGTACATGGAAAACTTGAATATGATAGGGAGGCTCTGGAATTCATTAGTCTCCACTCAAATCCTCCAGTTATTTCCATAAAATGGGGCAATGTCTCATTCACTTTTAGAATTTTATGACAGGTTGTTCGCTGTGTCTTTAATGGTGTTTATATATTCATGGCATGTCATTTCATCTCATGGATAGACTAAGTTAATCTATCTGAAAGTGAAGGTCACATGCCAAAGTTGACCAGGGAATGCACAAAATTTGTGGTTACAATTATACTATTTATCCTCCCAACCAGAGAAGTTTCACTGATTTCCATCAAAAACATATTGTAAACAAATGAGTAGAGGGAGCATTTAGCAATGTAAAATCTATGGCCTCACCGGTCTCTTTGAAGAGGCCCTTGTAAATTAGTGTGCCAATCTTCAAGGCATAAAATGCTAGTTTTTGTAGCATCATATGTGTTCTAGCCACGAAATTTGTTGGAGAGGCTAGAATACATGAGATCTCCAGAACCCAGAAATTGTTTCTAGAAATTTTGCCTAGAAGTGTCTCAATTAGATTATTAACTGTTTTTAAAATATTTCCTAAGTCAAAACTTAGGGAATATGGTTAATTAATCAATTTTAACTGATATAAGATGATAATAGTCTAGAAACTCACACAGATCGATCTAGAGATGATCCTAGCCATCGATTATGTTTTAATCTTGGTCATTGGTGCTCCAACAATGGATTATAAGAGGAGGTTGATGTGGTGATGGAGAGTACACTTGAGTAATTCAATTTCTTGGTAGATCGATTTCCGGAGTAACAGAAGTCAGTTGTCGGAGAGAGCCAGAGATCGAAGCAGTGAGTGAGGGGCAGAGACAGTGATCTAGAGGAAGTTTTCGAGATCTGGAGAGGCAGCAACAAGAGGGTCGAGTTATCCCAGTGAGGCAACGCAGAGCTTTGCATAGTAACTTCAAAGAGGGCAGTTTAATTTGCTGGAGGGGAAGTTGTTCACAGATACAGAGTCTGGGCAGAGGTTCTAGAGAGTCGGAAAAAATAATTTCTCAATAACAGAAGACAAAATAGTTTCATCAAAGACCAGTCAAAGGCTTGATGTCATAGTGACTGCGTAGTTCAACACAGAGGGTGACGCAGAAGCTTCAGGAGGCCAAGTTATCTATAGGTAGGTTGTGTCAGGATTGTTGTGGAGGAAGGGTAATTCCCTTCAATAATTTTGCCCAGATTTTCTTGCTGTGGATTGCCAGTTTCAGGCATCTAGATTGTACTCAGATTTTCACTACTGCATAATAAGAAAAAACCCTCACTATTGCACCGGTTTTCCAAAGTTGAGTTTTTTCGGGGAAATTAGTCCAAAAATAATTGTCTCATATTTTGTGTGTGCTAGCATTTCTCAGCTTCCAACATTTTATTTTTCTGCAAAATTTTATTTGTGAAGGTTGCAGTGTGTTTATTTCGATATTTGTTGGAGCAAATGAATTGTTAAATTAATTAACAATTAGGAGAAATAATACCAGTTGTTAGGAGTTTTCACATGGTATCAGAGCGCAGTTGATCAGTCGGAGAGCCCAAAAGTGAAAGAAGGAATTTTGTTGTTTAGTAAGAGCAGCAGGCTGAAATTCCCAGGGGCATCGCTGTCTTTTGCTAGGTGGTTGAGTTACTTGAGGAAACTCGATTTTTCAGAGCAAAAAAATTCGATTTTCCAGATCGAGTAATTCCAGAGGTAGAGGGAGTAACTCGATTTTTTTGTTGGGCATATCTCTAGGTCGGCATAGAGGATTTTGTAGCAAATCGCTAAAGCAGAGGCAATGTTGGGTCAAACAGAGAGAAGCACACATATTTCAAGGAAAATTTTCCTCAGGGAACTAGTCTCAGAAGTTCTATTTTCCTTGTAGATTAGCAGTAGTTGTGAGAAAATCTTCTCGCTCCAAAAGGTAGTGAAAATAACAGAGTAGCAGCCAAGCAGAAGGAAAGGGGAAGTTTTCGACATTTTGCTGAGATGGCCACTGTAGGGCTTGGTGATCAGTATAGGTTGGATGGAGCTTCCAACTATATCATCTAGAAGGCTAGGATGTCCTTCCTTCTAGATGAATATGGCCTCAAAGCCTACATTGATAATGTAGTCGCAGTGCCCCAGGATGCAGATCAGTAGAAAGAATACAAGAAAGAGATGGCGCGGGTGAAGCGATTGATCTTAGATGGACCCGAGATCATATTGCCTCACATATAGCTAGCAAAGATACTACCAAACATATGTGGGATGTTATTTCCACATTAGACTAGGGAACATCTGAGCAGCGGAAGATGTTTCTTGAGGAGACGCTGAGATGCATCCGGATCTAGAAGGGGGGAGGCATAGATCCCTTCCTTACCAGGATTCAAGAGGTTTGAGACAAACTGTCAGTTGTTGGGGCAACACCTCAACCCACAGAGCTAGTGCGATTGGCACTCAATAGTGTCTCAAAGGAGTGGTAAGTCTTTATCCAAAGCATATTGGGCAAAGATAGGTTACCAGAGTGGGATAGGATGTGGGCTGATTTGTACCAGGAGGAGTTTAGACGAGCTTTGTTAAAGAGCTCCATCAATGGTAGCAGTAGCAGTGGATCAAAGGTGGTAAAGGAGGAGAATGTGGCCCTCGCATCAAAGGGTCCTAGTTGTGAAAATTTGGATGCCCAAATTTCTACTACAGTGACTGATTATGTTTCTTCTATTTGTTAATTATTGAACAAAATTATTTATTGTTTCCTATAGTAAACACCGAAACGAATACATTGCAGCCTTCACCATTTAAATAAAATGCAGAAATAAGAAACTGAGCAAGAAAAAAATACGCAACACATCTACACAGTTATTTGTGGACAAGTGTCCCCTGAAAAACCCAGTGTGGTTAAACCGGTGTAGTAGCTAAGAGTTTTTATTATTATGCAATAGTAATTCTGAGTACAATTTGTTGGATGCCCAACTGGCTATCCTATACAGAGAGAAACTGGACAAAATGAGTAGTGAGATGTTCTCACCCTGTCACTGGAAGATCTGGCTCTGATCTCACTGGGAATGAGCCTCTACATCCCTTTTATGTCAGCTTCTGTGCAGAACTGGGTCAACCCCATGCAATCTCTGCATCACCTCTACTGGGGACTGCGTTTCTCTTCCTCCTGAACCTCTGCTGGCTGGAAACTTTGACTTTTAGCCTCTCGGTGTCACACCTTAGCTCCTGGCTTCTGAAACTCGATTTCCTCAGTAGGAATTTGATCTCCCTTCAGGCTCGACGCTACCACTGCATGAGCCAGCATTAGCCTCTCCCTCAACGTCGTTATGCCCTCTCTGTCTTGTACTCTCCGACTAGGAAAACTTCCCTTTGGATACTGTCCCTGCCCCTCATTGCAAAATATCACTTCGAAATTATCTTCGGCAGCTGCTCTGCTTTAGAAATTTGATCTTCTGATCTTCACTTGATGTGTTCTCCAAGTGCCCATCAAGCCTCTTCTTATAATCCTCTCGCTGATCAATCAACGTCCCAGATTAGATTCTAATCAATGGCTAGTATCATATTGACTTGATCTCCGCCTTCTAGAATTTGCACCCACAGTTTAGATTAATACCCATTAATTATTTTAATTTCCTAATTTTAGACTTGGGGAACCATTATAAAGTTTTAATTGTTTTCATGAAACTGTCTCTGGGTGGAATTTCCCAAAATGAATTCCAGGTATTGGAGAATGCATGTGTCTAAGCCTCCCCACAAAAATTGAGACATAGAGCACATCCGATGCTACCATAAATCAACACCAGTCAGGGATAGTGGGAGCAGAGAAAGAATATGAAGGACCTACCAAAGGTCAAATGCTTCAGGTGTGGTGAGCTTGGTCACTACTGTACCCAGTGTCCTCTCACGAAGAAGGACAAGGAGGCAAAGGAGGACCAGTAGGAGCCTCAGTAGAGATCGACATGTTTTCCTCCAGGTTAGAGGAAGACTTCACGATGTTTGCAGATATACCTCCAAGAGTGAGGTGGGGAGATTTGGTACTGTAGTCCCAGATAACTACAGAGATTGGCAAGGTCCTTGAGGAGTCCACCTCATGGATCAATACCTTGCTATAGGGGCCCACAGTTTTCAATAGTAGGATGATCAGTGGCATTTGATGCAGTGAGTACTGGAGTGACAAATGTAGATACTAGTAGCAGTCAGATGCTGCAAAGCACAGTGCAGAGTTAACAACAATGCAAAGCCTTCAGTGGACAGTGAAATTGCTAGTAGCAGCCAAAGATTCGGCAGACAGATGCATCATACTGAACACAGTTGATTTAGTATTTTGGATCCTTCTCAGTTGCAGTAGTTGGAGTTGTAGCAATAACAAATGAGAGGGAGTTGTTGTGCAGATGTAGTGTCGGCAGTAGTATGGCAATGTCAACAACAACACAAATGCAACGTATATCAGAGTTGTGCAATGGTTGGTGGGAAGCATGGCCAGACATTAGCAATGTGACAGGAGATGATGCAGAGATAGGGTGTTGTGGCAGGGAGTGCAGCACTAGAACATATTCCTCGCTAAGAGTGAGTGTTAGTTTTTGTAGCATCAGATGTTTTCTAGCCACAAAATTTGGTGGAGAGGCTAGAATACATGAGATCTCCAAACCCCATAAATCATTTATGGAAATTCTACCTAGAAGTGTCTCAATTAGATTATTAACTATTTTTTAAATATTTCCTAAGTCTAAACTTAGGGAATATGGTTAATTAACCAATATTAATTGAGTTAAGGTGAGAATAGTCTAGAAACTCACACAGATCGATTCAAAGATGATCCTAGCCATCAATTATGTTTTAATCTTGGTTGTTGGTGCTCCAACAGTGGATTATAAGAGGAGTTTGATGTGGTGATGGAGAGTACACTTGAGCAGTTCGATTTCTTAGCAGATTGATTTCCAGAGTAGCAGCAGTAACTTGCCGGAGAGAGCCAAAGATCGAAGCAGTGAGTGAGGGGCAGGGACAGTGATCCGGAGGAAGTTTTCTAGATCCAAAGAGGCAATAGCAAGAGGGGTGAGTTATCCTAGTGAGGCATCGCAGAGCTCTGCGCAGTAGCTTCAAAGAGGGAAGTTCGATTTGTTGGAGAGAAAGTCGTTCTCAGATCCAGAGGTCCCGCAGAGGTTTCAGAGGGCTGGAGAGACGAATTTCTCAACAGTAGAAGGCAGAACAGCTTCATCAAAGACTAGTCAGAGGCTTGACATCATAGTGATTGTGCAGTCCAGCGTAGAGGGTGACGCAGAAGCTTCAGGAGGCCAAGTTATTTGTAGGCAAGTTGTGTCGGGAATGCTTGTTGAGGAAGGGTAATTCCCTTCAATAATTTTGCCCAGATTTTCTTGTTGTGGATTGCTAGTTTCAGGCATTTAGATTGTGCTCATATTTCCACTGTTGAATAATAATAAAAAACCCTCATTGTTGCACCGGTTTTCCCAAGTTGGGTTTTTTCCGGGGACATTTATCCAAAAATAATTGTCTCGTTTTTTGTGTGTGCTAGCATTTTCTCATCTTCCAACGTTTTATTTTTCCACATAATTTTATTTGTGAAGGTTGAAGTGTGTTTATTTCAATATTTGTCGTAGCAGATAAATTGTTAAATTAATTAACAATTAGGAGAAATAATACCTATTTCTACAATAGGATTCCAGTTTTAGGAATTTTCACATAAAACAATTGTTCCGCTAGATTTTGGTAGTTGTCTTCTGCAGTTTGTTTGATTCAGTTGAGGAAGAACCCTATTCTGATATGTAACAAAAATGAAAAAGTCAAGGCTGAGGAACTTCCATTACTTAATAGGATTCTTGGGACTGGTAGTTGTGGCAATGAACATCGCCACATAATTAACAAGCAACAAGGCCAATAATGTGTTGTATGAGGAGGTAGGATGCGACCTTCCATCAAGCCCTGCATTGGCTCTAGGAATAACTCTGTGACATTTTCTTGCCCAATTAACAAGAAACGCCATTGGAGGTTGTGTTTGTTGTGCTACGAATTTCCACTATATTCTCACCCACAACAGACTAGTTGCTATGATTCTCCTCTTCTCATGTATGAGTTTTACAAATGCAATTTATTTGTTATTAGTGGGGTCGAGCATAAACCAAATCCAACCATACTTCAAGTTCTAGTTGGATAATGAATGCTATGTTGTGAAAGATGGAGTTTTTGGCAGTGCAACTGTCTTATCATTTCTAGCAGTCATATTAGACATCCTATGTTACACAACAATTACAACAAAGAGAAATGAGGATCTGCCCATGAACTCCTCTATTGTGCTAATGGAAGTCCCATTGGTGATGAATTCAGAGAGAACAGATTCTACAAGCAATATTGAGCTCAACGACATTGATGGATATAACTCTACTAAGCATGAGCAACCAACATATAAAAGACAGCGTGGACAAGGATTCATTTTATTCTCGCAAGCTTCTAAATCTCACTAAACAACCACTTCGTCCAATTGTGTTGAAGAAAGTTGTTTCCAATGTTCTTATCATCATATTTGTCAAACAGATTTACACAAAAGTAAAATTTGCAAGGGAACGAGGTCAATTCTTTTGATTTCTGATTTGGAGAATTAGGATTGAGTGGTGAAGTCGAACTCATGTAAGCGCTGAAATGACCATTAGAAAGAGGCACCTATCCTACTTAATATACGAGATAACTTGACCTTCCTATTTTAAGTAGGCATTTCATATATATATATATTGAACAAAGTGCCAAAACAGGAAAATCACAAGTCTTGAGATCGTTGGGAAGAGAAATGCAAAATTTTCTTCTTTGCTAGAAGGAAGAAACTTTAAATATATTAATATGGACAGTATTTCTTCTCCATCCATCAAGACTAGCAGACAAACTTGAAATCTCTACTGAAATGAATATTTGAATCATTTATGAGATTTTTGACATCTAGGAATGGAAAAAGCTTTTGGATCCATATTCTAACCAATATTGGTTGCAAATTGAGGCAAGTTGATAGGAAAATCTTTGGGCCATGATACCATATGATCTTTATTTGGCTTGAAGGAACTTCAAGAGCCTCAATGTCAATCTCAACTGATTTGGTAGGCTAAAGGTCATTGGAATTAAAATTTTTGAGACGAGTTATGCATGTGAACAATGTCAGCCCATATTTCTGGTGCAATAAATTAATAGTCGGAATGAATTAGATAAGGATGATTGGTGTTGTGGTTCAGGCTTATCATAGCACACCTCTCTTTTCCCTTCATCCATTGAACGTTTTATATATGTTCAATTATGATCCATTAAAAAATGCTCTTGAATTTAGAGAAAATATTACATATAACAAAAAGAAGGTTGCTCCAAATTTTTGTGTTTAATACAAATTCAATTTTATGAACCTTATGATGAATTCAATATTGTCGAAGGAGAACCAAGATATAGATATTGGTTAAGGACTTGAGGGAAACTTTCACATGACCAGGATATGCATTGATGTGTAGTTGTATATATCTTCGATCTTATTTTTCTGGGAACCAACTGTTATCCACGTCATAGAAAGGGTGAAACAATGGCAGTGTGAAGTATATATCACTCAGTCTAGTTCAACAAACTTTTTAAGGCCGATGAATGGCTATTGTTTATGGTCAAAAGCCTGATTGCAAGCAATGGTCGTAAATTCACTATTGGGCACATATATACTTCATTTGGATGATGGTTTGACTATCAAGATTTGAACTTATGATGAGTTTGATTGTCTGACGAGTGCCACTGAAGAGAATACCTTATGCACCAAAGAAGTTTTTTGTGATTTTATTATACGACGTGGTTGGTCTGGTTTGCAAGAAGTTGGTGGATTTAGAGTAATTGATTCTCCGGATGATCTTTGTCCCTTATAAAGTTATATGCACATTAATGTGCAGGGCTACTTGTGAGTCTTTTTAACTGCTATTCGTTTGTACACACACTAGCAGAGTATGCAGATGATCCACATACAAATCTATTCTTGCTTTGGAGATTGCAATGTAAACTTATGCCTCTTGCAACTGCTGGAACAATCCATGGGCTACAATGGTACAAACCCAAGAGTCAGCTGGACCAACAGAATGTGGAACTCCTTGTCCCATTGCAGTTCAACGAAGAAGGGGGTCCACATTTAGTTGTTTTGATCCAACAGCCAATGCACTAGATCAACGACAAAGGTTTAGTGTTGGACCCCCCTCCACCTATTTTGAAACCATTAAGGGGGGTCTGCAAAACTAACAATGGTTTTTCTTATGTTCATGTGATGAAAGTTGGGCCCGCATACCTGCATTTCATTCTGGACTTTATATTATAACTTTTGATGGGTCAACCTTTGAAAAAAAACATTTGATGGGTCAAAACCCGGAAGCATAGTTTTATTATTCCTCCACTCAAACTGTCAATTGTGTATTGCCGCATATATTATAAAGTTTAGTGGTGGGTCTTATGAAAAAGGGATATTAAGATTGTAGAATGATGTATTTATAATGGGTTATTTTACCTCTAATGACCTATTATAATCTGTTGTAAAAGAAGTAGTTTATTAACTATAAAAGAATCAGTTTTATAGCTAATTAAACAATTAAAGGTAGAGATAAAGGTACAAAATCAGAACTGAGAGGGAGTTTGATCAAGAGTTTTTTGGAGATGAAATATTAGTGTTCAATGTATTTTGTCTTTCTCAAAGATCAATGAATGAAAAATCAGATTGATTCCATTTTTGAGATAAGTTGCAGTAGATTGTATCTTTCTTGATGTGTTTGCTCTCTCTCATAATCTGTTTTCTTTTACTGAAATAACATATGTAGTAGCAAGTTTGTCTGTATAAAATTGCGGATTTACCCTTGTCACATTAAGTAACGAAAGGTACCTGTGATTGAATTGAACAACATCTTAATAAGCACTTTGTTATTTATAGGAAATTACATTATACATTCTTTTTTTTGGTTTCATTCAACATTTTCCGCTCAGGGTTTAAAGCTTGAATTCAACCTGCTCAAATGATTAGAACCTTGCTTCTTTTTATTTCTGCCTTTTTCATCATAGCTGATCTAAAAGGTCCGTTACTCCCTGAAGTTAGCCAACCTGATTTAAATTTTAAATCTTTGTGTATAAGTTGACATTGCACTAACAAGAAACCCATCTCCAACAAACCTTTTAGAAACAAAAATCACAGAGTTTGATAGATGTCTTGGGCACTAACCCAATACAACCAAGGGTTGTCTCCAAGAAACAACAAAGGGTATGCTTCTCCTTAGTACATAGAATTGAGGCATGTTCTTCTTCTTAGTATGATATGTAAATTGTCATGGATATTGCACTGAAAATTTCATCACAATAGATACGATAAATTATATTTAAAATATGAAATTCTATGCTATTACAGTTCTATTTCTTTTTAGATTTCTAGATTTCTATATACTGTTAATAGTGCATGCATGCGAATTAAAATTTTGTGCAGAAAATGGAGAACAACAAAATAAAAGTCTCACACACACACATTTGACACAAGATATGACCTGGGAAACTCTTTCGGGACAAAAACCCAACGAGAATGTAAGGCCACTTTGCTCTTTTTCCCTTAATAAAAAAATGTCTGCAAGTACAAAGAAGTATGGCCTGTGGCCTGTGGGCTATTATAGTGCACCAATCTTGTTTGTGTCCTCTATCTCCTATCCCTCTTGACTATTTTTTCTCATCTATGGAACAAATGCACTCGAAAGAATGGAACCCCTTTTCTTCCTAGTAGCCTAGTTATAACACAACCTAATAGCCTACTAGTGGTTAGGTTTGGCTACCTCAACTCTTAACTAGAGTTACAATATAGATTGTTCTAGAGTCGTCTTCATCATAATCATGTGGATATCCCCTTTTCCAGGAATAATGTGGGATGACGTGGCATCCTCTCGAATTATGTTGGTGAAAACACAAAAGTCAACTTCTAAGTGGGTAGTGTAAAATGTCCATGACTCTTGTTACCCACCACCTGTGGGTAGTGTATATAGGAGAAATTTTTTCACCTTGATGGTCCTCAACCGCCAGCCAATAGCCTCTTGCAACCACCAGATAGCTTGATGCGCCATTATCTTTGCTACCTGAGCCAACCATGTGGTCCCTTGCCCACTTGTTATGATCGTATATTTGAAGGTGGGTCTCCCAACCCCGAAGGCACGACTTTTCATTGGTATAGTTGAGTAATTTTCCTTACTTGTCATGGACACTTTTAGGCACAGATTGGTGGGGGGATTCAGCGGAAAGAGTGGGTTAGGTTTGTACTCTTGTCTCCATTTCCTGACTCAGTGGTTAACCTTGTATCCTAGTCCCATGGGATCTCCTTTACTGGCCACTAGCTTTAGGGTTAGCACTACTTAGGAAATCCCGGGTTTGGTTGTGTGGTTGCACTCCCCAAAACCACATACATCATCCCCTTCCACTCATTTTAGCCCCATTCATCTCTTTTCCCATCCGGATCCACATGTGTCCACTGGGTCCATAAAGGGTTAGCCTTCCCCTTCCTTGTCCACACCTTGTGCCGGGCTTGCAACGATGCTCCAGAGGTTGATGCAGCTAAAAAGAAAATAAAAAGCATAATTTGGCCACTCTCATTAGGAAATGTACCACAAAATGCAAAAGATGGTGAGGACATACAAATTTAGCACATGGGGAAAAGCCAAACATGAAATCTACCCCTTATCCATGACCATCACCCTGGTTCCTATGGGCCTTAGATGAGCCCCCTCCATCATTAAGGAACCCATGATTGTTCCAACCCCTAGTGGGCGATGAACTGCCTCGCCTCAAGGGGGTATCCATTGCTATATATTACACACATGCTCTCATCCGAGCCTCGACTAGTTATGAAGAAAAATCAATCAAAAGAAAAAAAGGCATATGAAGAAGGGTGGAAAAGCCAAGGCCAAGGTAACTCATGTACCTTGATTTTCTCCCTCCTACACTCATATACCCAGTTGTGGGCTTCCCTTTTTATAGTTACCCTTGTACCATAACATGTGATCTGGATGATTCCCTTGATCCCCACTCTGATACATTACTAGATCATTTGCCACCTGTAATTTGAGGGATGTACCATGGACATGTCACCCCCTTTAAAGGTTGAAACCACCTAATAGGGTCCTTGATTAACCCCCCTATTGAGCTTGGAGACACTTGTACATGCAAAAGCCCACTATGGAAGGGTATGCCACCATGAAGTGCCCCATTGGTTTCATGACTTGTAAGCTCTTTTACTTGATTATTTTGATGATTTGTTGTATTGGAGGGCAAGGGGACACATTGGATCTTATGTAGGATTGCAAGTGGGTCTCCATTTGGGGCTTGGTCTCCTTATACAGGGTCCTAACCCTCCAGGGGGGCACATTGTCACTTGTAGTGTGGGCGTTGAGAACCATGGGCCTCCACGATAGCAGAGAGTACTTCATGGATCCCAAACACTACTCGTTGATTGCTCATGTTCCACCTTTTGGATGAGGATGATGCACCATGCCCAACCGACTCCACACATGCACCATACACTTGGCAGATGTTCCAAGGTCCAGAGGATGTCTCCCATTGCAGACGGGGGGCTTATGTCATCATCTTGGCCCTTACAGATGGTCTATAGGCATTTTCAATCCACTTGGAGACCCATGAGGATGTCCTTGTGACCTCATACCCACTTGGGAGCACCATAGGTTCTTGCTTAGAAAATAAGGAGCCAACCCCTTGTCCACTATGTTTGGGGTCCAGTTCTACATCATGGCACCCCTTGGACTTCATTAGGTCTCCTCAAATGCCCAAGGACTCATTGATCATTTTTCCCTTTTGAGAGGCTTATTCTTATGTTATTGGACTATTTTGGTGGGCTTGTCACCAAAAGTATTGTTATTATGCACATTATTTTATTTTAGGGGCATTATTAGTCCAAATTAGGCCATTCGAATCCCTTAGAGGATTGTATAAATAGAAGTGAGATGATTCACTTTCATCATCATCACTTGGATTGGGATTTAGTACTCTCAAGAATTTCACATTCCCTTTTGGAGGATGAGTTTGGATGTTATGGATGAATTTTGATGTTTGGATCTATCTCTTGTTTGGATCTTCATTATTGGCATAATATGATGATTGGCCATACTCTTTTGTACATGTAAGTAATATTTTTCATGCATATTCTTGTTATTTCCTTTGTCACATGAATGTTGTTGGGATTTTCACTATACAAGTCTAAAAATTGTGGAAATTGTGGAAAATTTGATCTTTTATAGCGTAGCATCATTGCATGGGCCATGTATGAATGGGTGAATGATCCTATAGGTTATCTTTGTTGAAAATACCTTGATAAGTCATCAATTTTGCATATCAAAGTATAAAATCTTCTGGCAGCTTCTCTCATGCCCTAATTGCCATGCAAAGTTGTCTAGAGGTCTCCTTGAGTGGGAATAGTCTCTCCAAATCACAAGTTCATCTTGAATCTATCTCTCCCAAAGTCAAGGCACTAATCCATCCACTGGTGGTCACCTAAATGCCCATTTTTCTTGCCTCCTCTCTCTTTCTAGGCCTAGCCACCATAGGTCACTTAGGGCATCGAATAAATCTCATTGTAGCCATCAAAACACTTCGATTTTTGGCCCATAACTATGCTAGGGTTTCCTCTAGAGGCCCTCCAAATTTGAAGCAATTCTGATAGTGGGATCTTGAGATATAACAAACCCTAGCTCAAGGATTGTTTCTTGGGTTAGGTTTCCCTTGCCTAGTGTCCTCATTTGGATCATTGCATTCATCTCTCCAAAGAAATTTTTTCCTTTGATCCTCTTCTCTTCCATAATTAGGTCAAGCCCCTCCTCAGTTGATCAACTCCACATCCTTGACCTAATTATAGGTCTACTTGATCTCGTGTGGTCCCACAACCTTACAACTCTAATTCCACAATGATCACATAAAGACCAAGTCTCTGTAAGGATTTCTAGGCCTAGGAATCATATTTACAAGACACATTCCCAAACCCTGGCCTCAAGAATACTCTTAGCCCTTCCTAGAGAGCCTATCACTTTGCTTTCAAAGCAAGAAAGCCATACAATTGATTCTCTCTTGTGAATAAGCCTTAGGAATCACTCCTTATCCTCTTATTAATATATTCATCTAGTGATTCCACTTATACTGAGTCTCCTCCCATTGGTGAAAGTCTGTAAAGAGAAGGGAGCTTTATTTGATGTGACAGTGGGCTGTCGCTCCATCGTTGCCCTTGACCTAGTATTTTCTCTATAGGATCCCCTCCTAGGACCCTTACTAGTTTGAGGGATAACAACTCCTAGAAGTTGGCCAACCTGATTTAATGTTTATATGTTATCTATGTATAAGTCTACATTGCACTGACAAGCAACCCATCTCCAACAAACCTTCTTTTAGAAACAAAAAACATGGACTTTTATAGGTGTCTTGGGCACTAACCCACAACAGCTAGGGGTTGTCTCCAGGGGACAACATCAAATTGGTGTTGTTGCCAGGGATGGAGTTGAAAAGATCTTCCCTGGGTTTTTAATATTTATATCTTCACTTTGGGCATTTTTATTTTCCTGGGTTTTAAATGACCATTCTTTCATTTTTGCCCAACAAGTTTTCTCCATTGGATTTTTCTGGTATATCTGATTATCCCCATTATGTACCTTCTTTTCACGAATGGAATGCCTATCTTCCAAGATTTAGGGGGGATGCAAATGGAAGTCTGGCTCAACACCTTAAAGATTTTCACAAATGAATCAACCAGCAAGGTATTGTCCATGAAGATGCAAAAATTAAGTTGTTCATGTATTCTTTGGGCCAAGAAGCTCAGTCTTGGTATAGATCTGTACCTCGATTAAGCATTCCTTCTTTGAAGATTTCCATGCAATGCTTAATTAATTTTGCAGAGCATTGTATTCACAGGAATTTCATTTTGAAAATTGTTTTGAGTATTGTGATTTTGAAAAAAAATCCAAGACTCGTGATGATGCTGTTGAAGAGACTTTTGAAAATGAGCTTCAAGAAATTTCAGACCCGCATCAAGAACCACCACTCAGCAATCAAGAAAAAACACAAATTATCATGCTGCAAGTTAATCCTCGGAGGTCTTATTTTGTACATTTTGAAGGTAATCCTATTGATGATTCATATGATTCAGATGAAGAGTGGGGTACAAGCACATGCCAAAGACAGCCACAAGAGGAAAATGATGCTCTCGAATTAAAGGTAACCAGGTTTCAAAGATTTGGCATTTCAAGCAAAGAACGGTGTTTTCACTAAAACCCTGATGTTGAAGAAAAAATAAATAAATATGTTATATATTCTTTGGACTATGGTTGACTATTAGAAGAAACATCTCCATCTGACCATAGGGACTATTAATTAAAATTTTTCATTATAAGTATCAGCAAATTGTTAAAGAAAATGTTAAAGATGCACTGGACACACGCTGCTTACACAAAAATTTGTTGATTTACAACAATTTACATTTGCTAATCAAATAATATTTTCTCTCATATTTTTAATGATCCTGTGGCAAAATATATGGAATCTTTGGGCAGTTTGTGGATGATCTACTTGTTGCAGCTGATATCTTTTACTGGGTGTACACCAACTCCTGTTGGCCAGTTTTTCCTATCTATTTTAAAAGATCAAAAGAAAACTGGCATAAGATCAAGCACCCAAATGTTGTCATGGTGTCACTGGAAGACTGATTTCACTTGACATCAGTTGATTTGTTTATTATATGAGATGGACATAAATAAGCTCACTTTATGAGCATGCATTTTTCAAATGCACAATTTTTTTATTTATTTTTAATTCCAGTTTTTTAGTTGATGAATAAGGATCATATCTTCAGAAAATAAAGGTTTCAATGAGATTTCAAATTTCAGATGTTTCCGAGCTGATTGAAAATAGTTTTGAAAGTTGACTCCATAGCCCAACAAGGCACCTAGTCTATAGTTCTTGGTGTCCTTCAAGCGAGATACTGCCCCCAAATAGAGCCAGATGTTGTAACAAAAAATTGCATGGGAAAATTTTGTTCAGAGACAAAGTTTACTATTGTTGGTTGAGCATTAAGGATTACAATAAAAACATTGAATTAAAGTAAGAATCATGGGAATAAAGTACATGGAAAACTTGAATATGATAGGGAGGCTTTGGAACTCATTAGTCTCCTCTCAAATTCTCCAGTTATTTCCAAAAAATGGGGCCATGTCTCATTCACTTTTAGAGTTTTATGACAGGTCGTTCGTTGTGTCTTTAATGGTGTTTATATATTCATGGCATGGCATTTCACGACGTGGATAGAATAATTTAATCTATCTGAAAGTGAAAGTCACATGCCAAAGTTGACCAGGGAATGGACAAAATTTGTGGTTACAATTATACTATTTAGTATTTATCCTGTCAATCAGAGAAGTTTCACTGATTTCCATCAAAAACATATTGTAAACAAATGAGTGCAGAGGGAGCATTTAGCAATGTAAAATATATGGCTTCACTGGTCCCTTTGAAGAGGCACTTGTAAATTAGTGTGCCAATCTTCAAGGCATAAAATGTTAGTTTTTCTAGCATCATATGTGTTCTAGCCACGAAATTTGGTGCAGAGGCCAGAATACGTGAGATCTCCAAAACCAAGAAATCGTTTCTGGAAATTCTGCCTAGAAGTGTCTCAGTTATATTATTAACTGCTTTTTAAATATTTCCTAAGTCTAAACTTAGGAAATATGGTTAATTAATCAATATTAACTAAGATAAGGTGATAATAGTCTAGAAACTCACACAGATCGATCCAAAGATGATCCTAGCTATCGATTATGATTTAATATTGGTCATTGGTGCTTCAACAATGGATTATAAGAGGAGGTTGATGTGGTGATGGAGAGTACACTTGAGTAGTTCGATTTCTTGGTAGATCGATTTCCGGAGTAACAGAAGTCAGTTGTCGGAGAGAGCCAGAGATTGAAGTGGTGAGTGAAGGGTAGGGACAGTGATCCAGAGGGAGTTTTCCAGATTCGGAGAGGCAACAGCAAGAGGGCTAAGTTATTCTAGTGAGGCAGTGAAGAGCTTTATGCAGCCGCTTCAGAGAGGGCAGTTTGATTTGCTGGAGGGAAAGCTGTTCTCAGATCTAGAGTCCGGGAAGACGTTCCAGAGAGTTAGAGAGACAAATTTCTCGGCAGCAAAAGGCATAACGACTTCATCAGAGACCAGTCAGAGGCTTGACGTCATGGTGATTGCATAGTCCAGCACAGAGGGTGATGCAGAAGCTTCAGGAGGCCAAGTTATCTGTAGGCAGGTTGTGTCAGGATTGTTGTGGAGGAAGGGTAATTCCCTTCAATAATTTTGCATAGATTTTCTTGCTGTGGATTGCCAGTTTCAGGCATCCAGATTGTACTCAGATTTTCACTACTGCATAATAATAAAAAACACTCGCTATTGCACCGATTTTTCCAAGTTGGGTTTTTCCGGGGACTTTTGTCCAAAAATAATTGTCTGATATTTTTTGTGTGTTCTAGCATTTCTTAGCTTCCAACATTTTATTTTTCTGCAAAATTTTATTTGTGAAGGTTGTAATGTGTTTATTTCGATATTTGTCGTAGCAAATAAATTGTTAAATTAATTGACAAATAAGAGAAATAATACTAGTTGTTGCAATAGGATTCCAATTTTAGGAATTTTCACATGGTATCAGAGTGCATTTGATCAATCGGAGAGCTCAAAAGTGAGAGAAGGAATTTCGCTATTCAGTAAGAGCAGTAGGCCAAAATTCCCAGGGGCAGTGCAGTCTTTTGCTAGGAGGCCGAGTTACTTAAGGAAACTCGATTTTTCAGAGCAGAAAAATTTGATTTTCCCGATCGAGTAATTCCAGAAGTAGAGGGAGCAACTTGTATTTTTTCGTTGGGCATATCTCTAGCTTAATGTATATGGTTTTGCAATAGTTCGCTAGAGCAGAGCTAGCGTTGGGTGGAAGAGAGAGAAGCACACACAGTTGAGGGAAAGTTTTCCTCAGGGAACTAGTTTCAAAAGTTCGATTTTCCTTGCAGATTAGCAGTAGTTGTGATCAGATCTTCTCACTCCAGAGGGGAGTGCGAATAGAAGAGCCACAACCAAGCAGAGGGAAAGGGGGAGTTTTCGAGATTTCGTTGAGATGGCCACTACAGCGCTTCGTGATCAGGATAGGTTGGATGGAGCTTCCAAGTATGTCATTTGGAAGGCTAGGATGTCTATCCTTCTAGATGAATATGGTGTGAAACCCTACATTGATAATGTAGTGGCAGTGCCCCAAGATGCAGATCAGCAGAAAGAATACAAGAAAGAGATGGCGTGAGCAAAGCAGTTGATCTTGGATGGAGTCCGGGATCATATTGTCTCACATATAGTTGGTAAAGATACTACCAAATAGATGTGGGATGTTCTCTCCATGTTATACCAGGGAACTTCTGAGCAGCGGAAGATGTTTCTTGAGGAGATGTTCCCCCTTCTGCATGCGGATGCAGAAGGGGGAAGGCATAGATCCCTTCCTTACTAGGATTCAGGAGGTATGAAACCAACTGACAGTTGTTGGGGCAAAGCCTCAACCCAAGGAGCTAGTGTGATTGGCACTCAATAGTCTCTCAGAGGAGTGGCAAGTCTTTGTCCAAAGCATATTAGGCAGAGATAGGCTACCAGAGTGAGACAGGATGTGAGTCGATTTGCAGCAGGAGGAGTTGAGACGAGCTTTGTTAAAGAGCTCCATCAATGACAGTAGTAGTAGTGGATCTAAGTTGGTAAAGGAGGAGAATGTGGCCCTCGCATGAAAGGGTCCCAATTGTGAAAATTGGATGCCCAAATTTCTACTGCAGCAACTGATTACGTTTCTTCTTTTTGTTAATTACTGACCAAATTATTTACTGTTTCCTACAGTAAACACCGAAACGAATACACTGCAGCCTTCACCATTTAAATAAAATGTGGAAATAAGAAACTGAGCAAGAGAGAAATACACAACACATCTACACAGTTATTTTTAGACAAATATCCACGAAAAAACCCAATGTGGGAAAACCGGTGCAATGGTTGAGGGCTTTTATTATTATGTAGTTGTAATTCTAAGTACAATTCATTGGATGCCCAACCGACTATCCTATACAAAGAGAAACTGGACAAAATGAGTAGTGAGATGCTCTCACCCTGTTACTGGAAGATCCAACTTTGATCTCGCTGGGAATGAGCCTCTGCCTCCCTTCTACATCAGCCTCTACGCAGAACTGCATCAACCCCATGGAGTCTCTACGTCACCTCTGTTGGGGACTGCACTACTCTTCCTCTTGACCCTTTGCTGGCTGGAAACTTTGACTTTCAGCCTCCCATTCTCACACCCTGACTCTCAGCTTCTAAAACTCATTTTCTTCAACAGGAATTTGATCTTCCTTCAGGCTCTGCATTGCCACTGCGTCAGCTCTGCGTGGGCCAGCATCAACCTCTCTTTGGACGTCGATCTGCCCTCTCTGCCTTGTACTCTCCAACCAGGAAAACTTCCCTTAAGATACTATCTCTGCCCCTCACAGCAAAATATCGCTTTGAAATTCTCTCCGACAATTGCTCCGCTTCAGAAATTCGATCTTTTGATCTTCACCTGATGTGCTCTCCAAGTGCCCATCAAACATCTTCTTATAATCCTCCCATTGATCAATCAACAACCCAAATTAGATTCTAATCAATGGCTAGGATCATATTGATTTGATCTCCGCCTTCTTCTAGAAGTTTCACCCACAGTTTAGATTAATATCCATTAATTATTTTAATTTCCTAAGTTTAGACTTGGCGAACCATTAAAAATAATTAATTATTTTCATAAAATTGTCTCTAGGTGGAATTTGCCAAAATGGTTTTCGGGTAATCGAGAATGCATGTGTCTAAGCCTTCTTGCAAAATTTGAGACTTAGAGCACATCCAATGCTACTAGAAATCAGCACCAATTAGGGGTAGGGGGAGCAGATGAAGAAGAAGAAAGACCTGTCAAAGGTCAAATGCTTCAGGTGTGGGGAGCTTGGTCACTACAATACCCAGTGTTCTCTCAGAAAGAAGGACAAGGAGGAGGAGAAGGACCAGTAGGCAACCTCAACAAAGATCGACAGGCTTTCCTCTAGGTTAGAGGAAGACTTCGCGATGTTTGCAGATATACCTCCACGAGTGAGGTGGAGAGATTTGGTACTGTTGTCCCAGAGGAATACAAAGATTGGCAGGGTCCTTGAGGAGTCCACCTCATGGATCAATACCTTGCTACAGGGCCCACAGGTTTTAGTAACAGGATGGATCAATGGCATTTGATGCAGTCAGTACTAGAGTGACAATTGCAGGTACTCGTAGTCGTCAAACACTAGGGAGTGCAGTATAGAGTTGGCAGCAGTGCAGTTGGCGCAGTGCAGAGTCAACAACAACATAAAGCCTTTAGTGGATAGTGCAGTAGCTAGTAGTAGTCAGAGACTCAAGAGACAGGTGCATCATACTGAACAGAGTTGATTCAATATTTTGGATCGTTCTCTGTTGCAGTTGTAGTAATAACAGATGAGAGGGAGTTGTTTTGTAGATGCAGTGTAAACAGTTGTATGGCAATGTCAACCACAACATAGATGCAACGTATATCAGTGTTGTGCAGTGGTTAGTTGGAAGTATTGCCAAACATCAGCCACGTGACAATAGATGATGCAGAGACAGGGTGTTGTAGCGGGGAGTGCCGCGCTACAAAACATTCCTCGCTAAGAGGGAGTGTTAGTTTTTGTAGCATTAGATGTTTTCTAGCCATGAAATTTGGTGGAAAGGCTAAAATACATGAGATCTCCAAAATCCAAAAATCGTTTCTGGAAATTCTGCCTAAAAGTGTCTCAATTAGATTATTAATTATTTTTTAAATATTTCCTAAGTGTAAACTTAGGGAATATGGTTAATTAATCAATATTAATTGAGATAAGGTGAGAATAGTCTAGAAACTCACACGGATTGATCCAAAGATGATCCTAGCCATTGATTATGTTTTAATCTTGGTCATTGGTGCTCCAATAGTGGATTATAAGATGAAGTCGATGTGGTGATGGAGAGTACACTTGAGCAGTTTGATTTCTTGGCAGGTCGATTTCCAGAGTAGCAACAGTTAGTTGTCGAAGAGAGCCAAAGATCAAAGCAGTGAGTGAGGGGCAAGGAAAGTGATCAAGAGGAAGTTTTCTAGATCTCGAGAGGCAGTAGGAAGAGGGTTGAGTTATCCCAATGAGGCAGTGCATTAGCTTCAGAGAGGGAAGTTCGATTTCCTAGAGAGAAAGTTGTTCTCTGATCCAAAGGTCGAGCAAAGGTTCCAGAGGGCCGGAGAGACAAATTCCTCAGCAATAGAAGGAAGAAAGACTTCATCAAAGACTAGTCAGAGGCTTGACATCATAGTGACCGCGCAGTCCAGCGCAAAGGGTGATGTAGAAGCTTTAGGAGGCCAAGTTCTTTGTAGCCAAGTTCTGTTGGGATTGCTTGTGGAGGAAGGGTAATTCCTTTCAATAATTTTGCCTATATTTTCTTGTTGTAGATTTCTAGTTTTGGGCATCTAGATTGTGCTCAGATTTCCATTGTTGCATAATAATAAAAAACCATCACTGTTGCATCGGTTTTCCCAAGTTGGGTTTTTTTGAGGACATTTGCCCAAAAATAATTGTCTTATATTTTATGTGTGTGTGCTAGCATTTTCTCAGCTTCCAATGTTTTATTTTTCCACAAAATTTTGTTTGTGAAGGTTGCAGTGTGTTTATTTTGATATTTGTCGTAGCAAATAAATTGTTAAATTAATTAGAAATTAGGAGAAATAATACCAGTTGCTGCAATAGGATTCCAGTTTTAGGAAATTTCATATAAAAGAATTGGTCTGCTAAATTTTGGTAATTGTCTTCTGTAGTTTGTCTGATTCAGTTGAGGAATAACCCTTTTCTGATATGTAACAAAATGAAAACGTCAAGTCTAAGGAACTTCCATTACTTAATAGGATTTTTGGGACTGTTAGTTGTCGCACTGAGCATCGTCACACAATTAACACGAAATAATGCCAATAATGTGTATTAGGGGGGAGGATGTGACTTTCCATGAAGCATTGCATTGGCTCTAGGAATGACGGTAGCTTTATGACATTAATTAACAACAAATGTCATTGGAGGCTGTGTTTGTTGTACTACGGATCTCCACAATATTCTCACTCACAACAGACTAGTTGCTATGGTTCTCCTCTTCTCATGGATAAGTTTTGAATTTGCAATTTATTTTTTGTTAGTGGGGTCGAGCATAAACCAAATCCAACCATACTTCAAGTCCTAGTTGGATAATGAATGTTATGTTGTGAAATATAGAGTTTTCGGCGATGCAACTGCCTTATCATTTCTAACAGTCATATTAAACACCCTATGTTACACAACAATTACAACAAAGAGAAATGAGGATTTTCCCATGACCTCCTCTATTGTGCCAATGGAAGTCCCGTTGGTGATGAATTCAAAGAGAACAGATTCTGCAGGCAATATTGAGCTCAACGACATTGATGGGTATAGCTCTTCTACCCATGAGAAACCAACATATATATAGTTGTATATTGAACAAAGGCCAGAATAGGAAAATCACGAGTCTTGAGATTGTTGGGAAGAGAAATGCAAAATTTTCTTCATTTCTAGAAGGAAGAACACTTTAAATATATTAATATGGACAATAGTTCTTCTCCATCCATCAAGACTAGTAGACAAACTTGAAATCTCTACTCAAATGAATATTTGAATCATTTCTGAAATTTTTGACATCTAGGAATGGAAAAAGCTTTTGGATCCATATTCTAACCAATATTGGTTGCAAATTGAGGCAAGTTGATAAGAAAATATTTGGGCCACAATACCGTGTGATTTGCATTTTGCTTGAAGGAACTCCAAGAGCCTCAATGTCAATCTCAACCGATTTGGTAGGCTAAAGGTCATTGGAATTAAAATTTTTGAGACAAGGAGTTATGCGCGTGAACAATGTCAACCCATATCTGGTGCAATAAATTAATAGTCAAAATGAGTCACATAAGGATGATTGGTGTTGTCGTTCAGGCTTATCATAGCACACCTATCCTTGCCCTTCATCCATAGAACGTTTTATATGTGTTCAATTATGATCCATTCAAAAATGCACCTGAATTTAGAGAAAATATTACAAATAACAAAAAGAAGGTTGCCCCGAATTTTGGTGTTTAATACAAATTCAATTTTATGAACCTTATGATGACTTCAATATTTCCGCAAGAGAACCAAGATAGAGATATTGGTTAAGGACTTGAGGGAAACTTTCACATGACCAGGCTTTGCATTGATGTGTAGTTTTATATATCTCTGATCTTATTTTTCTAGAAACCAGTTGTTATCCATATCATAGAGAGGGTGAAACAATGGCAGTGTGAAGTATATATCACTCAGTCTAGTTCAACAAGCTTTTTAAGGCTGATGAATGGCTATTGTTTATGGTCAAAAGCCTGATTGTGAGCAATGGTCATAAATTCGCTATTGGGCACATATATACTTCATATGGATTATGGTTTGACTATCAAGATTTGCACTTATGATGAGTTTGATTGTCTGACGAGTGCCACTGAAGAGAATACCTTATGCACCGAAAAAGTTTTTTGTGATTTTATTACACGACGTGGTTGGAATAGTTTGCAAGAATTTGGTGGATTTAGAGTAATTGATTTTCCAGATGATCTTTGTCCCTTATATGTACATCAATGTGCAGGGCTGCTTGGGAGTAGTTTTAACTGCCATTTGTTTGTACACACACTAGCAGGTTATGCAGATGATCCATGTGCAAATCTAAGCTTGCTTTGGATATTGCAATGTAAACTTATGCCTCTTACAACTGCTGGAACAATCCACGACCTACAATGCTACATACCCAAGAGTCAGTGGGACCAATGAAATTTGGAACTCCTTGTCCCATCGAAGTTTAATGAAGAGGGGGGTCCGCATTCAGTTGTTTTGATCCAACAACGAATGCACTACATCGACGACAGAGGTTTAGTGCCAGATCCCCCCCCTCCCCACCTATTTTGAAACCGTTAAGGGGGGTCTACAAAAATAATAATGGTTTTTCATGATGGGTCAAAACGCGGAAGCATAGTTTTATTATTCCTCCACTCAAATTGTCAATTATGTATTGCCGCATATATTATAAAGTTTAGTGGTGAGTCTTTACTTATGAAAAAGAGGTTTAACATTATAATATATATATATATATATATATATATATATATATATATAATATATATATATATATATATATCGATCGTAAGATTGTACAAATGATGTATTATGATGGGTTTATTTTAACTCTAATGACCCATTATAATCTATTGTAAAAGAAGTAGTCTATTAACTATAAAAGAATTAGCTTTATAACTAATTAAACAATTAAAGATAAAGGTGAGAAAACAACACTGAGAGGGAGTTCGATCAAGGGTTTTTTGGAGATGAAATATTAGTGTGCAATGTATGTTGGAAATACTAAGAGGGGGGTGAATCAATATTTCTTTTCAATTGTTACTTTTACCAATTAGATCACTTATATTTAGAACACAAAAATGAACAATAGAAGTAAACACTTTTAATAATATAATCTTTATAAAGAATCAAGTACAATATGGGTAGGGCTCCAACCCTTGATGAAGACACCAAGGCTCCAACCTAGGATGTGCCAAGCACCTACTTGGACTTTAGTGAGGCTTCGAACCTATCTTATCCAAGGCACCAAACTTGAGTTTAGGAGCACCAACTCCAAGGACACCAATCCTCAATCTTCCAGGCTCCAACCTGTATTTGCCAAGCACCGACTTGGACTTCCAAGGCTCTAACCTTGTCAATTTTGAGGCACCAACCTCAAGGACTCCAATCCTATATCTGCTTCAGGCACCGACCTGGTTTTTAAGGACTCTGATCATCTAGGGCTCCAACCCTATCAGTTTTTGGGCACCAACCCCAAGGACTCCAATCCTTTATCTTCTTCAGGCACCAACTTGGATTCTTGAGGACTTCGATCCTCTAGGGCTCCAACGCTATTCTCCAAGGCACCAAACTTGTTGTTCGAGGCTCCAACCTCTAGGCACCAACCCTCTGGGCTCCAACCCACTCTCGTACTTTGTCTAGATGTGTTTGATTATACTTCACGACCCCCTATGTCTTCTTCAACGAGCCCTGTCCATCTTTGGCAATGTCTCCTCAAAATTACTTCATCAATGACAACCTTGCCTTCACATGAAGGTGTCTTCACATCTCTTCATGGTACCCAAACAAGATCTTCAAGTCACCTCATGATGTCTCATGCATCATGGTCTTCAATGAGGCCTTCAATCAAATCTTCGAAATATTGCTTCAACAATGAAGCTTATAATAGCTCAACAAGAACTGCTTATCAAACTGTCTTCAAACCAGTACTACTCCAAGAAATGGCTCTAATACGTTACTCAGAAATGAGCTCCAAATCCTTCAGTGTCCTGAAAGTGACCTTGAATGTATGGTTGCTAATGAAGCTTGAAACACCCTGAAGCATATACCTTATTACAACGATCTTAACCTATTGTCCAAAAAGGAGAAGGCAATTTGTCACACAGTCTGGAATCTTTTGCATGCATGCCTTCTGGGATTATGCCACCAAGAAATAGGAGTGTCACTGCTCCATAGGCTGAGTGTCCCTCTATTATTCAGGTAGTCCACAATTCCAAATTCCACTATTCCTCCATTGGACCGCAATACCACAGAGGAATAGACTACGTGTCTCCACAGTTATATCAACAGGCCTAGGTACTCGAAGGTTTGAGTTGCCATTTAATGAACCTAGTCTAAGCCACTGTTTAAGGCACAATCCTTCTACAAATATCCGAGCCTCTAAAATGCTACAGGTCTGGGCTTAGTAGCACCACAAGTTCAAAGGTATAGAGCTTATAACAAATGTTGAGGTATTGTTTAGAGGGTCCAAAGCTCCCACAGTCCTGCAACCCAATCAAAGTGCGATTGTTGTTCTTGTTCTGGTCTGAATTCTGTAATTAATTTGTTATTTCAGGAATTTGAACTGTTATGCCAATGTGCTTCCATCAAAGAACTACTACAATGAATGTGCTATCTAAAGTCATGCCCAAAACAATTTTGATTTGCCTCCTTTTATCTCGCTCCTGTAATGTTCACAAGCTCTGAAAAATTATCCTTTTTCCTGTAAGAATAACCGAAAATTATGTGTAAGAAATGATGTTTGAAATCTATATTTATAGTGGTTTTCGTCACTTGAACGAAAGGACACATCTCAGGAGGTAGGCCGACTTGAGCAGTGATCATAGGTTGGCTAGAAATTAAGTTAAAGATATATAACTTCAAAAATCAATTTCTCTTCAACCACTAGGAGTTTGAGGGCAAGTTAGGGCTCGTTAGAAAGAGGAAACAATCCTCTTTAAGATGGTGTAGGACTCATAGTGGAAAGATGTCTCGAAGGTATCCAAAATAAATTTTCTTTGTGACTGCTCTTGAAATTCTTAGTGCAGAACAACAAGGTCATTAGGGATTCTCCATTGTTTGGGACAGCATGGTTTTCATGGCTTTGTCATAGGATCATAGCGTCATCATGATAGTGTAGCATCACACATTCCACAAATTCATCATATATTAGTGCAGTGATATGTTATTAGCCATATGTCATTAGATCATCACAAGGAGAGCTTCTACATCAAGAGTTACTATGAGCATCAATAAGAAGGACTTATTCATCAAGAGTAAGGGCATCATCATGATTTCTAGGGCTTCTTCATCAAGAGCAAGGATACAAGAGGTTATAGCGTCTTCATGTTTAGTTCAAGAACATCTAGGACATTATGAACAATAGGAATCTAGGACAAGACTTCTTTTTAATGGCTTGACATCTTCATTCATGGTATCCTTGTCAAACAAGAGTCTTGACATCATCATCTGGAACCAGACACCTCAAGAATATTGACATTTGGATCAATGCCATGTTAACATCAATGACAACCTAGATTAACAATCTCCCCCTTTGTAATTGATGGCAATATTCTTGTGCTTCCAACATTCTCTCCCCCTTTGACATCAATGGAAAACAGGGTGCTCAAGTACTCCCTTTATCATGTTGCTTCTCTTCTTCATGAATAGTAGATCTTCATGGGTATGTTACTCCCCCTGTCATGGTGCTCTCCTTTCTGGCAATGTGGTCCATGATAGATGTGTTTACATTCCTTCATGTGATGAACAACTCCCCCTATCTGTATGACCTCCTTTAGCTCATGAAATATTATCTGCTTAGTGATCAAGTGGAAGAAATCTTCAATAATAGTTCATGGATGAATAAGGGATCATGTTCTTCATTGGAATTGCTCACGAGAGACAATTTATCAAAGGATAATTGTCCATGTGGCTTATCAAGGATTTCATAGGGCCCATTCATGAATAGATTTTGCAAGAATGCTTAATCATCATAAGCTCCCCCTAACTGTATGCATGATCTTCCTTTTCGCAGAGTCTTCCCATCAAATGCCTATATTGTTGAAGATTAGGTCAACAACATGTGTTGTTGGCTTGAAAGTTTAAGGGACTTTCGGATTGTATTTGCTTCCTTCTCCATACTTGTGTAACTTTCTTATCTGGCATAGTTCTATCTTGAGTAGGTACCCAAATCAAGTTACAATTACGTGCCATATGACCAATGTTATGACACTTGAAGCATTCTATGTTGTTCATAAATAAGAATTCATGACTTCTTCTTGCAAAATTGCTTCTTAAAGATTGACGGGGATCATTATAAGCCCTACAATCTTTTGCCATGTGTCCAAAGTTTGTACAAGAATAAAAATAACCAAGAAATAAACTTTGGTACCTAGGAGATGGAGATTTCCTTGATGTACTTCTGAAGCCTTTCTGCCTTGGGATTCCTTAATAATATTCATCGCCTTTTGTATTCTTGACATCATCTACAAGTCTTCTTGGAGCAGGATTTCTTCCATTGTTGCCTTGACTCTTCTCCTTGCCTTTGTTGGAACTGGGAGCATTATTATTTCCAGCAGGCTTCCTCATGTCCTTGTTGTTTGAAGTATGGTCACCCTTGCTTGAGGATTCACCTTCATAGCCAAGACCTGATTTATCAAATGGAGATCTTTGATGGCTAAGCATGTCATCCAAGGCTTGAGAGCTCTTCAAGATTTTGTCCATCCCTTCAACCTTTTTCCTAAGGGAGACAATCTCTTCTTCCAATCTTTCATAATCATTATTCTTCTTAGCAAGTTTTTTCTCAGTTTCTTCCGTGATACGAGTAGCTTCATTTGCTTCTATTTTAAGGGAGATGATATCTGATTTCATTTTGAAAATTTCTTCATTTTCCTTAGCTAGACTGATCTCCATTTCTTCCTTGATGCTTGTAGCTTTACATGTTTCGGCCTTGAGAAGGTTGATGTTGGATTTTATTTTTAAGTTTTCTTCATCCTTTGCTTTTAGTTGGTATATCACGGTGTTTCTCTCCTTTTCTACTTCATCAACCTATCCTCCTATGATTACCAATGCTTCCATTGTCTTCTCAGCTCCTTATGCTAACTTTCTTTCTTCTTCTAGTTGAGATTTGAGAGAGAAGACCTCTACCTTGTACTGACCAATCTCTTCTTCAAGTTTGTTCAAGCTCTTGTGCCTTTGTTCAACCTGACTTGACAAGGTATATTCTTGTTTCTTTGCCTTATCCAATTGATGTCATGGATATGACTTCTTCATGATGCTTTCTTTTGTTTTGATGAAATTCCTCCTTAAGCTTGGCGAGCTCTTCATCTCTTTCTTGTACTTGAAGCTTGACAAGGTCAACTTCCTTCCTTGTTTGGTCTTGGTCACCAGGTAGTGCTTTCTTCTTAAGTTCGTCGTTTTCCTTTTTCAAATTGATAATCTCTTCCATGGCAGCCATAAGTTTAGTGAGGATATCTTCTTCAAAGTCTTTTTCATTCTCTTCATCTTCTAGGTCTTCTTTAGCCTTGATGTCATCAATCTTATCTTCAACTTCCTTGAAGGGCTCTGGATTTTCTTCTTGTTTTCCATCATTTTCTTGACTAGAGATCATTGTCAACGCTCCTTTTGAGTGAAGATCGTGAAGTTTATCCCATATGCCTTTTGCTGACGAGAATTTTTCAAAATTGGCCTTCATAGAATCAGGGAGCCCATTCAAGATTGCTTCATTGCTCTTGTATTATGTTCCTTGGATTCTCCATCCATCATGCTATCAACAATCACTGATTTCCAAATTTCAATGCCTTGAGTCTTTAATAAATTCATCATTCTTGCCTCCCATATATCAAAGTTTCCATTGAACAATGGAGCCTTCACAAATTGATTGACTTCGATTTCGGTGGTTGAGGGAGACACATCTTTAGGAGGATTGGAGACTTTCTTCCTTGGCTTCACCATTTGTGTACTAATGATCAACCTTCAAGCTGTTAGACTTTGAGTGAAGGTACCTGCTTTGATACCAATTGTTGGAAATACTTAGAGGGGGGTGAATCAATATTTGTTTTCAATTGTTATTTATACCAATTAGATCACTTATATTTAGAACACAGAAATGAACAATAGAAGTAAATGCTTTTATTAATATAATTATTATAAAGAATCAAGTACAATATGGGTAGGGCTCCAACCTTTGATGAAGACACCTATGCTCCAACCTCGGATGTGCCAAGCTCCTACTTGGAATTTAGTGAGGCTTCAACCTCTAAGGCTTCAACCCTATCTTATCCAAGGCACCAACCTTGAGTTTAGGAGCACCAACTCCAAGGACATCAATCCTCAATCTTCCAGGCTCCAACTTGTATTTGCCAAGCACCGACTTGAACTTCCAAGGCTCCAACCTTGTCAATTTTGAGGCACCAACCTCAAGGACTCCAATCCTATATCTGCTTCAGGCATCGACTTGGTTTCTTGAGGACTCTGATCCTCTAAGGCTCCAACCCTATTAGTTTTGGGGCACCAACCCCAAGGAATCCAATCCTTTATCTTCTTCAGGCACCAACCTGGATTCTTGAGGGCTTCGATCCTCTAGGGCTCCAAGCCTATTCTCCAAGGCACCAACCTTGTTGTTTGATGCTCCAACCATCGAGCACCAACCCTCTGGGCTCCAACCCACTCTCGTACTTTGTGTAGATGTGTTTGATTATATTTCACGTATCCCTATGTCTTCTTCAACGAGCCCTGTCCATCTTCAACAATGTCTCCTCAAAATTACTTCATCAATGACAACCTTGTCTTCACATAAAGGTGTCCCCACAACTCTTCATGGTACCCAAACAAGATCTTCAAGTCACCTCATGATGTCTCATGCATCATGGTCTTCAATGACGACTTCAATCAAATCTTTGAAATATTGCTTCAACAAGGAGGCTTATAATAGCTCAACAAGAATTGCTCTTATCAAACTGTCTTCAAACGAGTGCTGCTCCAAGAAATGGCTCCAATACGTTACTAAAAAATGAGCTCCAAATCCTTTAGTCTCCCGAAAGTTACCTTGAATGTATGGTTGCCAATGAAGCTTGAAACACCCTGAAGCATATACCTTACTGCAACAATCTTAACCTATTGTCCATAAAGGAGAAGGCAATTTGTCACACAGTCTAGAATCTTTTGCATGCATGCCTTCTGGGATTATGCCAACAAGAAATAGGAGTGTCACTGCTCCATAGTCTAAGTGTCCCTCTATTGTTCAGCTAGTCCACAATTCCACATTCCATTGTTTCTCCACTGGACCACAATACCACAGAGGAATAGACTACGTGTCTCCACAGTTATATCAACAAGCCTTGGTACTTGGAGGTCGGAGTTGCCTTTTAATGAACCTAGTATGAGCCACTGTTTAAGGCACAGTCCTTATAAAAATATCTAAGCCTCTCAAATGCTACAGGTTTGGGCTCAGTAGCACCACAGATTCAAAGGTATTGAGCTTATAACAAAGGTTGAGGTACTGTTTAGAGGGTCCAAAGCTCCCACTATCCTGCAACCCAATCAAACCGAGATTGGTGTTCTTGTTCTGGTCCGAAATCTGTAATTAATTTGTTATTTCAGGAATCTGAATTGTTATGCCAATGTGCTTCCATCACAAAGCTACTACAATGAATCTACTATCTAAAGTCATGCCCAAAACAATTCTGATTTGCCTCCTTTTATTTCCCTCCTGTAATGTTCACAAGCTTTGAACAATTATCCTTTTTCTTGTAAGAAGAACTGAAAATTATGTGTAAGAAATGATGTTTGAAATCTATATTTATAGTGGTTTTCGTCACTTGAACGAAAGGGCACGTCTAAGGAGGTAGGCCGACTTGAGCAGTGATCATAGGTCTGCTAGAAATTAAGTTAAAGATATATAACTTCAAAAATCAATTTCTCATCAACCGCTAGGAGTTTGAGGGCAACTGAGGGCTCGTTAGAAAGAGGAAAAAATCCTCTTTAAGATGGTGTAGGAATCATTGTGGAAAGATGCCTCCAACGTCTCCAAAATAATTTTTCTTTGTGACTGCTCTTGAAATTTTTAGTGCAGAACAACAAGGGCATTAGGGGTTCTCCATTATTTGGGACAACATGGTTTTCATGGCTTTGTCATAGGATCACAATGTCATCATGATAGTGTAGCATCACACATCTAACGAAGTCATCATATATTAGTGCAGTGATATGTTGTTAGCCATATGTCATTAGATCATCACAAGGAGAGCTTCTACATCAAGAGTCACTATGAGCATTAATAAGAAGGACTTCTTCATCAAGAGTAAGGACATCATCATGATTTCTAGGGCTTCTTCATCAAGAGCAAGGATACAAGAGGTTATAGTGTCTTCATGTTTAGTTCGAGGACATCTAGGACATTATGAACAATAGGCATCTAGGACAAGACTTCTTCTTAGTGGCTTGACATCTTCATTCATGGTATCCTTGTCAAACAAGAGTCCTGACATCATCATCTGGAACCAGGCATCTCAAGAATATTGATATTTGGATCAATGCCATATTGACATCAATGACAACCTAGATTAACAATATATTTGTCGTTCATAGATTTCAATGAATGAAAAATCAGATTGATTCTATTTTTGAGATAAGTTGCAGTAGATTGTATCTTTCTTGATGTGTTTGCTCTCTCTCATACTCTATTTTCTTTTACTGAAATAACATACGTAGCAGCAGGTTTGCCTGAATAAAATTGCTTTACCCTCGTCACATTAATTAACGAAAAGTACCTATGATTGAATTTAACAATACCTTAATAAGAACTTTGTTATTTATAGGAAATTATATCATACATTTTTTTTGTTAGTTTCATTCAACATTTTCTGGTCAAGGTTTAAATCTTGAATTCAACCTGCTCAAATGATTAGAACTTTGCTTCTTTTTATTTCTGCCTTTTTCATCATAGCTGATCTAAAAGGTCTATGACTCCCAGAAGTTAGCTAACCTGATTTAAATTTTAAATCTTTGTGTATAAGTTGACATTGCACTAACAAGCAACCCATCTCCAACAAACCTTCTTTTAGACTAAAAAATCATAGAGTTTGATAGATGTCTTGGGTACTAACCCCATACAACCAATGGTTGTCTCTAGAGAACAACAAAGGGTATGCTTCTCCTTATTACATAGAATTGAGACTTGTTCTCATTCTAAGTATGATCTGTGCACTGTCGTGTATATTCCACTGGACAGTTCGTCACAACAGATATGACAAAATTATATTTAAAATATGAAATTCTACACTATTACAATTCTATTTCCTTTTAGATTTCTAGATTTCCATATACTGTTAATAGTGCATGCATGCGAATTAAAAATTTGTACAGAAAATGGAGAACAAAAGAATAAAAGTCACACACATTTGACACAAGATATGATCTCGGAAACCCTTTCAAGAGAAAAACCTAACTGGAAGGTAAGGCCACTTTGCTCTCTTTTGCTCTCTTTCCCTGAATAAAAAATGTTTGCGAGTACAAATAAGTATGGCCGATGGCCTGTGGGCTACTATAGTGCACAAATCTTATCTGTGTGTTCTATCTCCTATCCCTCTTGACTATTTTTTCTCATCTATGGAACAAATGCACTCGAAAGAATGGAACCCTTTTTCTTCCTATTAGCTCGGTTATAACATAGCCCAATAGCCTACTAGTGGTTAGGTTTGGCTACCTCAACTTTTAACTAGAGTTACAATATAGACTCTTCTAGAGTCTTCCTCATCATAATCATGTGGCTATCCCCTTTTCCATGAATAATGGGGGATGACGTGGCATCCTCTCGAATTATGGTCAACTTCTAAGTGGCATAACGTTCGCATATAGACTCTGATTGACGTGATTCTTGTATTGTTGAAGTGGTCTCTGCATGTTGTATAGGAAAAAAAAGTGTGGTGCTGAAGCAACAACTTTTTACCCCTAAAAAACATTTTTTGATGCCTCAAAAAGCTCAAATTTGTATGCCTGGTGTCATCATCCTAGAGTGCCATGTGTCCCAAGACTTATATACGCTGACATCATGTTGTTTTCATATGCTACCATGGTTGGGGCCAGGTCTCCTCATCATCTCTAACATCCAATGAGAATGTGTGATGCCCCCTCCAGTTATTGGTCCATGGTGTTGTTTGTGTGCAACATTTTCCAATTGGTCTTGTCCCCAGACGTTTAGTTTGTGCCTCCTTTGAAAACCGTTGGGATTAAATCATTAGGGGTACATGTACCCTACGGGATCACATGCATTGTCTCTCCTGAGATTTGATTGGTCCAAATCTCCACCTCTTTGTGGTAACCCACCCTTGGATAGTATCCTCGACACTAATAACATGTGTTCCATTGAAAATTTTTGTAGAAAAACATCCAAGCTGATGTGTCCCTTGGTGGGACCTCCCATGTCATCTCTTCGAATTTTATGATTGGTCGTATGTTGTGTCCATGTGACATCTATTTCCACTTGTATGTTGCCTAAGCTATGAGGCTTATGGAAAGAATACCAAAATTTGACTTTTGGCCATAGAACTTTTGACCTTCAATAACTTTTAATCCACGAGGCCTTTTTCAGACTTCATCATACCATTGGAAATCTCTTTCCGAACACTATCCAACTACATCATTTGTAGGAGCATCTAAGCTAATATGATGAGGTATAAATTCTTTTAAATACTGGGCCATAGACACACCATAGTTATAATATTTATAGCTTCTCCACTTAACCTACTACTATGATGGTTCTCTAGTAAAGATGACAACTACCAGAGCAATCCCCCTAATATCCTTGCACTAGTTGACTAGCTCCAATTCCAACTAAAATAGGAAACACACTTCATCACTCAACTGCAGGGAGCCTGTTAGGATATTCCGACACATAGGAATAGTTAAGTTCAACTTGGTCTAGTATAGAGTTAGGTATAGAGTTAGGTAAAGTGTGTTTCTTTATCGTTGTACATTTTGTAACTTACAA
>APFE031714379.1:0-12610 GCA_000404065.3 Pinus taeda
GTCCAGTTAAATTAGTTCCAAATTGTTTGAGGAACTAATAGAGAGTTAACAGTCAGTTGATGCATACATGCACTCAACTAGTGCTACTCCAGTTGACTGAAGATTCCCTCATCAGAAACTCATGCATGTCTATTCTGAGAAAGAATCAATTGAGATTAAAGTCAAGGATAGTGTACTATTAGTTGCATGTGTAAGAAAACTCATGCATGAATTCAAGGCATCATTCCTTGCGGATTGTGCAATTCTGATAGTGTGTGAGAAAGTGTTACACTTGATAACAGGAGAATCATCCTAGAGGAATAGTGCAAGGAAATAGGAGCTTGGAGGGCAGAGAGGAAGGCAGGAGAGCATCCAATATTTCCTATGAGCATTTGTGAGGATTGTACTGAGATCTAGCTTGCTGTGAGAGCTAAGGCTTTGTATAATTCCTATGTATTTCCACCTTGTATGATAATACAGATAGTGGGGTTTTTAGCTGAGGCTTTCCCCAAAGGATTTTCATGTGTATTATGTGTTGATTTGTTTTCTTCTAGTTATATTGTTCAGCTCGATCTTTAAGCTTCCGCAAATTTATAGGAGAAGTAGGTTATAGTATTATGCTTTGATTTATATTGCATTATTGGGTTAACCTACCAAAACATTTTCTGCATGGTATCAGAGCAAGATTTGTAGAAATTTTCTACACCGTATCGGAGTTGTGAATAGTATACTGAGAAGAGAATTCAAGGTTTGATGTTTAGGGTTGCAAGTGCAAATCAAATTCATATCCTACTTCAAGGTTGGCCAATGGTGTTCTATGGCTTGAGACTCGAGTATGCTTTGGAAGGTAGCTCGAATTACATAGCATGGAAAGATAGAATGGAGGTTGTATTATAAGACAATGGCTTGAAGGAATTCATTGATCAAGAAATCTCAAAGCCAGCTTCAACTAATGCACAAGAGTTGGCTGAGTGGAAGAAGTGTGTTCCGAAGGCGAGACAGATCATCCTTGAGGGAGTTCGAGACCATATTGTCTCGAGTCTCCATGGGAAGGATACTCCATTTTCAATGTGGAAGACATTGAAGGACCTCTACCAGAACAGTAGCAACTAGAGGAAATTGGCGCTCAAGGATAATCTTCAAAGAATCAAGATGGAGAAGGGCGATACTATTTCCACATATCTGAACAGGCCCACCACTTGCAGAGATGAGCTTGGTAGTGTGGGAATAACTACTGCCACTGATGATATGGCAAGCCTCGCTCTCCTTGGCCTTCCAAAGAGTTGGAATAGTTACTAGGACTACATGAATGGAAGGGAGAAACTATGAGATTAGGAACGACTGTAGTAAAATCTTATGCAGGAGGAGATTAGGAGGAGCACATGAGATCGTTCTTCATCTAAGGATGATGATGAATAAAATCTAGCCTTAGCAAGTAAGGCAAGGAAAGGGAAGGGGAAGGCTTTCCATTCCAAATCGAATTCTTCTCATGGAGGGAAGAAGGGTGACATGTCTAAAGTGAGATGCTTTAATTTTCACGATATAGGACACTATGAGACTAATTTCCCATCGAACAAGTCCAAGAAGGGATCCTCAGAAGGATCAGAAGGTGAAGCATTAGACTCTCAGTTTGAAATGGACTTTACCCTCATCACATGCATGGTTTCATTGATGATGGGTTGTGTCTGGTATCTTGACAGTGGAGCCTCCTTCCACATGACCAGTGATAAAAATTTATTCAGTGCCTTGGAGGAGAAAGACTTCAAGATGCCCATAGATATGGGTGACGATGGAAGGTATAGTGTTTTAGGAGTGGGCACGGTTTCTTTTGAGAGGGAGCACGGAGCTCCTATCACCTTGATAGATGTGAAGTATGTTCCTGGACTGAAGAAGAACTTGGTATCAATTGCGATGTTGGAGGACAAAGGCTATGATGTTGTCTTTAGTAAAGGAAAGGCATTCCTAAGACACATAGCCACGGGTCAAACCAAGAGGATAGGGATTCAATTGATGAATATCTATAAACTAGAGGTAGATGATTTTGTAGCACTGAGTACAAAAGCAGAATTGGTGCAAAGCCAAGACATTGGCCAGATGTGGCGTAGGCGGTTGGGCCATTTGCATCATGGGGCTTTGAAGATAATGCAATAGATATCCACAGGACTTCCCAAAGGTAAACTTGAGCAATTTGACACATGCAAAGGTTGTACCTTGGGAAAGTACACCAAGTCTTCCTGTCATGATCGAGACAGTTGAGTAGAGGCTATCTTAGAGCGAGTTCATATTGATGTGTGTGGATCATCCTTGATGCCATCCATAGTGAAGAAAAGGTATTATTTGATTTTCATTGATGACTATTCTCGTAAATGCTGGATTTATTTAATGTAGAAGAAGGACCAAACTTTCACAAAGTTTTCTTATTTCAAATCTTTGGTCAAGAAAGAGTCAAGGAAGAAGATCAAGGCCTTGAGAAGCGAAAATGGTGGAGAATATGTCTCTCAAGAGTTTAAGGAATTTTTTGCAGCGGAAGGAATTAAACGAGAGTTGATAGCACCTCATAACCCATAGCAAGATGGGGTGGCTAAGAGGAAGAACAGAACGATTGTAGGGACAACATGGGTAATGCTGCATGACCAAGGCCTACCACTTCACTTGTGGGATGAGGCATGCAACATAGCAATATATTTTCAAAATAGAATCCCACATTGCATACCTGGGATGAAGACACCCGAGGAAGATTTCTCTGGTAAGATACCAGATGTAGGTCACTTCAGGATCTTTAGCTCATCGTTGTATTGCCATGTGACAAAGGATGCACCGAAGAAGCTTGAGTCGATAGCAGAGTTGGGGATACTTGTGGGGCACACTTATACAACTCACAACTATCGGATGTACTTGCCTACCAGTCGAAGGACAGTGGTTCGCAAAGATCTCAAGTTTGATGAGTAGAAGGCCATGCGAGTTTCCCTTGGGAAGGAGCTCCAACTAGAGGCTTTGGAGGAATTGTTGGTTCCTAAGGAGGAGTAGCCTTAGATTGATGCAGAGCAGGCACATGCAGAGGTTCCAGGAGTGGATACATCCATTCAAGCATAGTCTTCCAGAGATGGATGAAAGTGCACAAGGTAATCTGATAGATTGTTGGAGGATGCGAGAGGGAATGTGGGAGCACACATTTTGTCAGTGCAAATAGAGGAGTGTTATATGGGAATAGTGTCCACACGGATGCTGCTATTCCCACTAAGATGGGTGGCTATCTTAGAAACAAACAATAAAATTCTACTATTGATTCCTTTTATGAAAATAGATGAGAGGAGAACCAAGAGGGCCAACCTGAGTCTTGTGCTCGATTTCCTCTCCTTCCTAATAGAGTTTTGCCACTTGCTCTTTGTCTGCTCAGCTTAAAAAGGACCTGTAGAATCACAACAACATATTACTATGCAAGAAATAAGGATCCAAATTCATAAATAATGAAGGATCAGATGTGCATTAACCATATACAAGTATATATAAACAAATACACCAGAATATGGAAGGAAACAAGAATAGCTTTATTTAGATAAAAAAGTAGCAAGAGGATTACAACCATGAGTAGTTCTGACCTAGCATCATCCTCCAGCTAAGAAGCCCTTCTTCACATCAAGCAAAGTAAAATCACCCAACATTGTGAATGTACACCAGAATACCAACAACACTTCTCTATAAGTTACAAAATTCTAGCCCCTGGATCTCTGTGATGAGGGATCCATATATAGATGATTACAGAGAGGTGATTCATCTTTTGGGATCTTGATTAGTGTCCTCTCTCTGATATTTCCTGCTTTCACTTGGAGAATGATGATCTCTTACTCATCCCTGGTCGAAAATGGAGTGGCAAGTGTTAGAGGGGAAGCTTCTAGAAGATTCCACAATCTTCCACCTCGCATTTTTGTCCCTGCCATTTGTCCATTCCCGACCATTGCACCCTACAGAGGAGCAAAACAGTATGCATCGCACCCTATGCATTGGGAAGGTGATATGCATCGTACCCTCTACATGGAGCTTTCAGTATGGTCCCGTTTTGACCATTTATGAGCAGTTTTCAGTGGAGAACTTCGGGAGATGATGTAATCAGTTGACCTTGTTCCTTTAGGCAATGAAGCAACACTTTTAGGGACTTAAGAGCCCTCAATTTATGGACATTTGTGATTGGGGTTGAAGTGCCCAAAAATGTCTATAACAGTTGCCCCTTAAAGCATGAGGTCGTTAATCTTTTTGATATCGGGTGAAATGCTTTACTATGAGGATCCAAAGTTTTTCCGAGCTGGGAGGTGACCTGTAATAAGATACAATACAATACATTATTTTGAAAACATTTTTCCATGATCTGGATGAGGCGGGCATTCCCATGCTTAGCTTTATAAATTCATTTTCATGTACATACGACAGACAGTCGTCTGTGTGACAGAATGATGATATGGACTCATCATATTTTGATTTGGATGATCATCTGTTTAGCAATGATGTACACTTGATGTCTTTATATTCCTGAATATATCGCAGCTTAGATGGATGAAACTAGATCCGAGGTCTTCAGAACTTGTTCAATCTTCACTCGGAGTACAAGTCGATCCATGTGAAAAATGTTCTGGAGTCGAACATGGAAAGACATCGCCTGATTACCATCCAATGATGTAAGCTGTTAACAGGCACGAGAGGAATCCCCAATAATGACAATGACCCTCAAGGTACTACAGTAGAATTCACATGGTGTGAAAAAGGGAGAAACTTGCCATTGAGGCATGCAAGCTTCAAAGTACTGAAAGGGTTGTTCCTAAGTCAACTTCTTGGATAATGAGCTGATGTCGACAAGAAGCGACCCATCGCAGAAGGGCCTTAATGGATCCCACATCAACGACACGGAACGAAGCAAATGATTTTGCAGGTGAAAACAAACTGACGATATAGGGTTCAGGGTGGCGGTCATGAAGGAATGAAGCATGAACGTATTGCAGTGGGTGAGACTCAGGTGAATTGTCTGAATGACTTATCTTGAACATATTGGCAACACTGACAATGGATTGGTAGCGTTAACCCCAGAGATGGATGGTGTGATGGACCAATGGTGAAGACTAGTGAATAGAACAACCCAACCCGGCATGGATGCGGAAGGAAAGTGTCATGTTCAAGAGCGACTTGCTACCAATAAAATTTCTTCTTGTTTTCTTCCCAATTTTCCCATCATTGCTGACCAGTACCTCTTTATTTTTGTCAAGCTTGAGGAGGATAACATATGCTTGTTCTATAATCCTCCCTTCGGGCGAACCTGTCGCTATATTTTAGCGAGCCTATCGATAGTGAAACTCATTCTCATCCTGTTGGATGAGTTTGTCGCTATTTAGTTTTAACGCGTTTAATGACAAAGACAACTCGGTCTCTTTCAATTTTAGAGAGTCTGAAAGAAACGGAAAGAAGACTTAGAAGATTCTTTTTCGTTGTGTAATCCCTTAAGTTTGAAAAAGCGTAAAATAATACAAAAGGGATGAATTTTGATAGTTTTAACCAGCTGAACAAGACAAGCGCTCGATCTTTTTGTGTAATAATCCCTGAGGTCCAAAAAGATTAAAATCTAGAGGAGGGATAGCACTTCCGATTCCTTTTAACGAGCTGGAAAGGCCAATTGCTCGGCAATCTTTTCATATTTTACGAGTCAAGTGAAAAGAGGTTAAATAAGACTCGTTTCCGAGGAACGAGTGACGGTTTTGGGTAGCAACTGATTCCAGGTAAGATTTGGAATTTTCCAATCACGGCAGTGTTACAAGGATGGCTAACAGAATCACTCTTCGCAGATGTTCCTCGAAGGGGTAAACAATCATATGGGGGTGAATGATCCAGCTAAATAGAGTGGAGGTGATGGCGAAACACGACCAAGGCTGCAAAAGCTGGTGATAAGGCCATCACAACGGTTATTTACCTATTTCATTTTGTAATGAGCTTAAATGCGGGGAGAAACAACTTGCCTCATGACTTATGTTTATTTTTTTAAACGAGCTTGAACTATGCGCTAAAACTGCTTCGTGGAGAGTTTATTTTTTAATGAGCTTGAACTCTGCGACAACATTGCTCGCCAGTTGTATGATAAGAATGTCTCATTCAAGATGCCATTTTTTATGGAGCTTGCACCTTTTGAAGCTTTGCCCCGTATATTTTTGTACGCATGCTAGGAACGATCAACTATGCCCCTCTACTTAACTACTAATATCACCATCAAGGCTAGGTAGGAAAATTTTCCTTTACTTTGTTGGCGCGCAGATTTCCCCTGCAAAGATGAATGGTTTTGGCCACTCACCCGACCTAGGTAGTTGAAGTCAGTAGAATCATAGATCTAACGTTAGCTGGTCGTTTCTCGCTTGCTTACAAAAGGTTTGCATGCCCCTAGTTATAGTGAAAAATTTCCAGGTTACCAAGAAAAATGCTTCCTTGGCGATGTCTATCGAAACAGACAAAGGTGAATGGTGCAGACACATTCCATTCACATAACTTTGACGAAGGTATCTTATTCCAACCTATTCCCATTTTCCTGTAAGGACGGGTTTGCCAGACTAGTCATATATCCCTCCTGGAAATCCACTCTATACCTGAGGTTTTCTTGCCGAAACAGACCAGGGTGAATGCCCCCTGGGTTTTAGTCACATCTTCCTGAATCACTCGCGCTCATTAGGTGGATGGACTGGAGACTGATGAGACATTTCTTGCATGAAAAGACCATTCAGGGATGGCATTTGACTATTTGCGATGTGTTATCTAGGGAATGACATTGGTCCACGAGCTTGACCATTCTGCCTTCGTGCAGAAAACACATTACTCTAAAGAGTGAGGAGATGATGGCTCCCATGCAATAAATATAGTCGCATCCAAGGAGTAGATTATAATCTAAAGGTCCTTGAACTACCATAACGTTCATGTGAACAATTTTCTTTCTCAAAGTAATGGGCACATTTGGAAGGATCCCTAAAGGTCGACTGGTTCCCTTGTCGGAGCCTGTTAGATTTCTCATTTCAGGCAAAAGTGATGGCGAACCAAGCACTTTCCAAGCAGTTGAGGAAAGGATACTCACAGAAGCCCCTTCATCAATGATGGTACCAACCATGACCATTCTGTAAGCTTGTACAATGATTCTAAATGGTACGCTGGCTGGTAAACGGGGTCTGCCTAGCAGATTCTAGTCGAAGGAAACAACTAGGTTGCTTGGTGTTGGGACCGAATAGATGGCTGGGTAGGACTCTGATGAACTTCCTTCCTACGGTAAAGGAACAGGAGCACTGCCCCCAAGTTCATCGGAGTCGGTGTTGATGAAAAGAATTTAAACGGTGTCATTCTCTTTCTCTTCAGTGATGGTATCGTTCGAAGATGAACACTCTGAAGGCAATACCAGGTCAACTACCGTATCGACCCTTTGACTTTCGTCTGGTATGGATTGCGAGGGTTCATTTTCAACGATAGGTGTTTCACCTGACCACAAGGATGGGCCAGCTAGATTTTCAACCGGTGGAGGGTTCGGCAAGAGTTTTTGATATCTAGGAGGAAGTCGTAACGGTGAAACCGGACGATTATCTAAAACTCTTTTAGCCTCTTCAAGGAAGGGACAACGGCGGACGGCATGATCACCTTCACACAACTTACAAGGAAGTTTAGGATTCCTTCTTTGTCCATGTGCTTCACTTTCACTGGTTGACGGTGAGAATTCAACATGATTGCCAAGGTTGATGCTACCGAATTGTGCAAACGAGGAGACCAGTCCCTTAAGATCTGAGGGATGTAGGGACAATCTCGGTGATAGTGGTCTCCATCGCAAATGACACAAGGAGATTTAGGTTTTGACTGTGCGGTGTGTGGATTTTTGCTAGACAATACCTGGTTGCTCCCTTTCGATTTTGGTTCCTTTTTCTTCTTTTCCTTTTTCTCTTTCTGCTTCTTCTTCTTCTCACTTATTTGACTTTTAGCTTTATCGACTTTATCAAGCGAAGAGGAAGGAGGAGAAGGAGAATCGGATGAAGTAGAAGGTTGGGAGGCAACTCTAGTGTCGTCTAGTTGCTGGTTAGACTATTCAGGAATTGTGGGATTCTGAACGACAAAGGTAGAGAAGAGCCAGATCAGCAAACCAATTGTCAATCCTGGAAGTGACAAAGTGGCCATATGGGGTGGACCAACATCTCCCCAAGATAGGAAGGGACTAGGATTTCCTTCATGGGGAAATCCTTGGTTGGTAGATGCCATTTTCTCAACCTGAAGATCAACGGGGGAATTTGTGACGTTATTTCGATTAAAATAAATTTTTAGACGCTTGGACACAACTTTTTTTTTTCAATTTTAAAGAGTCGATAAAAAACAAAAGATGACTCTAGTCGCCTTCAATTTTTATTTAGCTCGAAGTGACAAGCACTCAAAGGACCTTTTCCTTTAAGGAGTCCGAAAAGGAGCAAAATGGACTTTTCTGGAGATCTAGGTAGAGAGGATTACCAAACCAATCGTAAAACTGCATAATAATTTTTACGGTACAATAGTCAATCTTCCCGAATGTTGTGTTCGGTGCATTACGATCGATAGGGTGGCATACACGGCTTCCTAAGGATAAAGGATGCAGCCTATTGTGGTCTCGCAATATATACGCGACGGTACGTGGGAGCACAAGTCCGTACTGGCACTTATCATCTCAGAGTGGAGGAATCACCCAACCAGCATGGAAAGCAACAGTTACCAGGCTTTACGACACCGGAATACATCTCTAGCCTAGACCTCTAGATGTTGTGCGTTAAGTTCCAAAGCGTTGTTAGATTCATTGAGATTTATTTTAAGTTGATCTTGCTTAACAGTTTGCCTTTCAGGTTCACCACAACGGATGTATGTAAATAATCTAAATGCAGTCTAAGATGATAAACAGACGTTTTATCTTCTTTCAGCAATGAAAATCCTAGCTACTAAGGGGAAGAAATTCAAGCATCTTTTCTTCACAGAGCACAGAGCACACGCTAATATGCACAGTCCTAAATCAAGAAAAGCAATCAAAATGCAAATGCACATGCAGGTATTGGTTTTCAACTCTCTTAGTGTGTAAATGACGCTAAGAAAACTATGTGCAAAACTGAATTACTTTTAAAGTGACTGTACTCAACAAAATTCTTTTTCAAAATGAAGTGAAAGCAAGAGAGACACTTTGCGATTTTGAAATGGAAATTGCTTTTCGACACTTTAAAACTAGTAAATAAAGTCCTATGCAACAATAACTATATAATCAACTATCTAAAACAATGGAATTTATTTCTAAAACTGAAAATGACAGCTACGACACTTTCAGATCTAGAGATGACAATTCGACTATGCTACTTTTTGCAAAAGAGAACTAAAACGATGCACAATACATAAAAAACATTTATAGTTCTTTGCACTAAGGAGACGGAATAATGCAAGAGAAGGGGGTATTCACAGAAGTACACTGATTACAGACAGCAAAAACTCTTGAATAAGACTGAAAATAGTGAGAAAAATCCACAGTCGGAGGGTAAAATCAATCCTCCCTGATCATCGCACCTGTTACACAATGAACTCAGTATGCAGCACACCTACTCCATTTGGGAAGTGCGATGCATACAGGCTGCCTTGAAGGCAGGGTGCATTGGTTATAGTGCGAGACTTTAAACAAGACTTCACTCATAGTTTGCAGTTTAGTTCAGGTGTTTAAGCTAAATAAGTATAGATCAATGTATGTAAAACACAGGGGTGATTTAAGAGGTTACTAAAGCCACCACTCAGGGCAATTAGATTGCTTGCAGATCTATTGTTTAATTTATAAACAAAAACCCGGAGATTGACTGAAGTAGCATTGATCTACTTTGCATTTGTATGAAAAATGCAGTTCGAAAGCTAGCTAGCTTGACTTCAGGCTCCGTCTGTATGTTTATAAAAGAAACAAGGATATATAAGCTAACAAGTAATCTAGTCGCTCCCCAGCGGAGTCACCATTTTGTTATACGGGAATAGTGTCCACATGTATGCTGTTATTCCCACTAAGATGGGTGGATATCTTAGAAACAAACAATCAAAGTCTACTATTGATTCCTTTTATGAAAATAGATGAGAGGAGAACCAAGAGGGCCAACCTGAGTCTTGCGCTCGAATTCCTCTCCTTCTTGATAGAGTTTTGCCACTTCTTCTTTGTCTGCTCAGCTTCAAAAGGACCTGTGGAATCACAGCAACATACTACTATGCAAGAAACAAGGATCTAAATTCATAAATAATGCAGGATCAGATGTGCATTAACCATATACAAGCATATATAAACAAATACACCAGAATATGGAAGGAAACAAGAATAGCTTTATTCAGATAAAAAAGTAGCAAGAGGATTACAACCATGAGTTGTTCTGACCCAGCATCATCCTCCAGCTAAGAATCTCTTCTTCACCTCAAACAAAGCAAAATCACCCAACACTGTGAATGTACACTAGAATACCAACAGGACTTCTCTATAAGTTACAAAATTCTTACAGAGAGGTGAGTCATTTTTTGGGATCTTGATTAGTTTCCTATCTCTGATAGTTCCTGCTTCCACTTGGAAAATTATGATCTCTTACTCATCCCTGGTCGAAAATGGAGTGGCAAGTGTCAGAAGGGAAGCTTCTTGAAGATTCCATGATCCTCCACCTCGCATTTTTGTCCCTGCCATTTGTCCATTCCTGACCATCGCACCCTACAGAGGAGAAAAACAGTATGCATCGCACCCTGTACATTGGGAAGGTGACATGCATCGCACCCTCTGCATGGAGCTTTCAGTATGGTCCAGTTTTGACCATTTATGAGCAGTTTTCAGCGGAGAACTTCTGGGAGATGATGTAATCAGTTGCCCTTGTTCCTTTAGGTAGTGAAGCAACACTTTTAGGGACTTAAGATCCCTCAGTTTATGGACATTTTTGATTGGGGTTGAAGTACCCAAAAATGTCTATAACAAGGAGGTCACCTAAGAGGTACACTGGATACATGGCCCTTGCAAGGGAATGTGTTGAGACTGAGCCATCTTCCTTTGAGGAAGTAGTGTAGCATCCGATTTGGGTTAATGCTATGGTGGAGGAGTATGACTCCATAGTTCATAACAATGTTTGGGATGTGGTTCTGAGACTAGATAACAAGTCATTTGTTAGTTCCCATTGGCTTTACAAGGTAAAGCAAGATGCTGATGGTAGTGTGGAGAAGCATAAGGTAATATTTGTTTCCCGTGGATTTTCACAGGTCGAGGGGATTGACTATGATGAGAATTTTGCTCCTATCACAAGGTACTCATCTATCAGACCTATGTTGGAACTATCAGCACAAATGGGTTGGAAGATCCATCAAATGGATGTGAAGACTACATTCCTCAATGGCCAGATTGAGAAAGAGGTGTACAAAGAGAAATCAGAAGGTTTTGAGACCTTCGATCATGAGTCACATGTGTGCCGACTCAAGAGAGCATTTTATGGGCTGAAGCAAGCACCTTGTGCTTGGTACACCAGGATAGACAACTACTTCATCGGGTTGGGTTTCATAAAGAGTGAAGCGGATGTGAAACTGTACCACATCATGGTGAAAGGTAAGTTGTTGATCATTGTACTTTATGTTGAAGATCTCATATTGACTAGTGATGATCAGTTGATCATGTCTTTCAAGGAGGAAATTGTAAGAAAATTCTAGATGAAAGGCATGGGTCTCATGCATTACTTCCTTGGCATGGAAGTGTGGCAGAAGGATGGGGAGTTTTTTGTGTCTCAGGGAAAGTATGCCAATGAGATACTCAGGAGATTCCACATGGAGAAGTGCAAGCCCATGCAGACTGCTCTAGCAGGTAACTGGAGGAAGGAGGATGCTACTTCAGGAGAAGTAGTGGAAGCTACTGTGTACAAGCAGCTTGTGGGTTCACTAATGTACTTAGTGAACACACGACCAAATTTGTGATATGCGGTGAACCAACTGAGTCAAGCGATAGTTCAGCCTACCAAGATTTTTTGGAAGGCAAAAAATCATGTATTGAGATTCCTCAAAGGCACATCTTAGTATGGATTATGGTACAGACGGATAGAGGGAGTGAATCTACAGGGCTTCACTAATATAGATTGGGCAGGGAGTCCATCAAATCAAAATAGCACATCAAGAGGGATTTTCAACCTTGGGTCAGCGGTAGTTTTTTGGTACAGTAAGAAACAGAGGTCGATTGCACTCATCTCGGCAGAGGCAGAATACGTGGCTGCAAGTTAGGTAGCATGTGAGGCCATTTGTATGAGGAAAATCCTAGTTGGTTTGTTTGATTAGATGATGGATCCAACTGTGATCTATTGTGATAATTAGAGTTGTATCAAACTCTCTCAGAATCCAGTACTTCATGATAGGTCCAAGCACATCAACATCTGGTATCATCATCTCAAAGATTGTGTAGTGAGGAGGATCATGTTTCTGTTGTATATTTCAACAGAGGAGAAAGATGTTGACATCTTGAAAAAGGCATTGTCAAAGTGTAAATTTGAGTTCCATAGAGACAGGATCAGGGTGGCAGATAATTCCTTTCTTGTTGAGAGGGAGTGTTGAAATGTGGCAACAAGAATATTCCAATTTAATTTTTCCTTGAATT
>APFE031714379.1:15584-40634 GCA_000404065.3 Pinus taeda
TCCCAAGCAATACTCTGCTGTGCCAACTGATGCATCACTATGATTTTGATCAATGCATAGTGATATATGCTCCTGTGCTGATGTGCCGGGGTCTTCCTCTATACTAAGGGTACCATCCTCTCTATGTTTCGACACATGAAAAATAGAATGCTCATCATACGTACCCATGTGAAATGCATCAACAAATGTACATGGTACGCATAGAGACGCGAGAATCTGCCCTCACAGCTAAAATACTGAATGATGAGTTTCATCAATGGTGCAAACTCATCTTTCAGGTATCTGAAAGGAAAGGCCGCGCTCAAGTGTCTGATATATGTGGGCTTGACATATGGCTCATAATAATATCTGTCCAGCATCTGGTGTTTACTCCATTCCTCCCCCACATTTGGTATCCCGGTGGACTGAGAAATAGTGTCGGGTGACAAAGTGAAATCCACTCCGGCAAGGTTCACATGACCATCTTGTAAGTTAAGGACAAATAGACAGACCAGTTCCCGATGACGCTGAGTTTTTCAGATCATATCACAATATTGGTAACATGTTTAGCGTCGAAAACAATCCATTGCAAGCGGGCAAGCTTGCAATTGAGCCAAAGAGGTAGGCTCCTCCCTAACATGTTGTCCACTCTTGCCACCTTTGTGATACCTTCGTGGCACATTAGGCACATTGAATTTCGGTGTAGAGTCACTATCATAATCCTGCTCATATTCGGACTCAGTCTCTGACATGTTCTTTTGGAAATAAGACAGCTGGAATATTTATGTATACTGATATAAAACTGTGTGCCAAAAGTTGACTGTTGACTTTTTGTCTCTTTATCGAAATGCTATGAATTTAGGCGTGAGGAGAGGTGATTTGAGTGATTTCTTGGCAAATTTCAGGCATAAACCCTATGCGCCGTGGACTTTACCCAACGTGCTGCGTGCTCTGAGTGCGTTGCACCTATGTTAAATTACACAGCAAAAGGTGGCCTGATGCACCGCGCGCCTTTGGTGCGCCGCACACCTATGCTGATGCGCCGCACGCCCTGGAGCTAACCCAAATACTCACAAACTTGCCACAAACTTGCAGAATCACCCTTGAATGATGCTCTTAGCTCTCAAAATGTGGAATGGCTTGCAAATGAGGAGAAATGATTGGATATAGCATCCATTTTAATTTTTGCTCTATGAAAACCCAGTTTTCTTATGTTTGGTTGTTGACACTTTTTCAAAATTAATAGGCTCTGACCTTTTTGGTTTCCTTCATAAAATAGGTTGAAATGATGATTTTCTCTGATAAATTTTTGCAGGGATAGCTCTGGTATGCTTCAGCAAAGGAGACCAGGGCTGCACTTGAACAATTGAAGAACTGAAAATTTTGACAATTTTTTCAAAAATGAGGTGGCAACTTGTCTTGAAAATAGAGTTTTGAAGAGAAGTCCTTATTCAACTGTACAATGGTGAGAATTATTGAAGTGATGATCTATCTAAGACATCCCTCTGGCATGCTGGTCTTCTAAGACTTTTCAAGACTAAATTAACTCAAACCCTAGACCTAGACCTAAAAATTTAAAATATGACTAAAAATGACTTGTGAAGCTTTATGACTTCTCCTGAACTAGCAGTGATATGCACGAGGGGAATGAATAACACAAACCAGTCCATCAGAGTTATGGCATGCCTAACGAAATGCAACTGATGAGAACTGGTGGGACACCTAAAACATGAAATGCAAAAAAGATCTTTGATCTCTGATGGAGGGATAACTAGACCGACTCTAACACTGATGATGTTCTTTATGTTTGTGCTTTTGCAGGAATAGGAGAAGCTAAAACTATTGAAGAGCTGTACAACTTTGAAACACTTTGAAAAATTACCTATTTATTACAAACACATATTTGATGATTTCTTCTTCAAAACAGGGTTTTGAAGAAGAATTGATCTCAAATTATTAATAATGACATAAAAATAAAAACTTACTAAAACTTCCTCTAGTCTGCATACATTTTTTGACATGTTTGAAGACCAATGACGAAGGACTGACAGGACTGTGTCTAACAGAACTAATAGAGAGTTAACATTTAGTTGATGCATGCTTGCACTCAATTAGTGCTACTCCAGTTAACTGAACATTCCCTCATCAGAAACTCATGCATGTGTATTCTGAGAAAGACCCAGTTGAGACTAAAGTCAAGGAAAATGTACTATCAGTTGCATGTGTTCTCTTACAAAGAAAACTCATGCATGCATTCAAGGCATCATTCCTTGAGGATTGCATAGTTCTAACAGTGTGTGAGAGAGTGTTACACTTGGTAACATGAGAATCATCCCAGAGGAACAATGCAAGGAAATAGGATCTTGGAGGGCAAAGAGGAAGACTGGAGAGAAGCCAAGATTATCTGTGAGCATCTGTGAGGATTGTACTGAGAGCTTCTAGCTGTGAGAGCTAAGGATTTGCATAATTCCTATGTATTTCCACCTTGTATGATAATACAAATAGTGGGGTTTTTTGTTGAGGCTTTCCCCAAAGTATTTTCATGTGTATTGTGCATTGATTCTTCTTCTTCTGGTTATATTGTTCAACTCGATCTTTAAGCTTCTGTAAATTGATAGTAGAAGTAGGTTATAGTATTCTGATTTGATTTATATTGCATTATCAGGTTAACCTACCAACATATTTTCTACACCATTTCCGAGAAAGGTAAATGGAAGTCAATTGAAGCCATACACCAGGGATCCGACCCGATGACTACATGATGGTAGCACAGTATTAGCGCTCTAGGCAGCTGCAAGGAAGTGTGGAACTATAAACTACACTGCCCAGGTTGTAGAGCTGTGTGATCAGAGTTTTGTGCAAAACAGGAAGGTGTCACAATAACAAAAGAAGCATGAAGGGAGTTGTCCTATAGAAGAGGAGACTACACAACATAGTGAGAAAGTGATCATTACCATCACTATTCATGATTTGACTGCCAAAAGATGGTTAAGAAGAGCAGGTAACCAAACTTTAAGGCATTTAACACTAAAATTAAGAGTGAAATTTTTGGAAATTTGCAGCCAAAGTCACATTTATGGATGGATTTTGGGGGGAACGGTCGAATTTGAATTTGACTTTGCATATAAAATATGCGTGGCTATTGAGTTAGAAACACTTTGCATTCTGAGAGTTTCTGAGTGGTGATGTCTATTGCATATGAACCGTGATTTATTTGAGGATTTGATTGCAAGCCCCATGTTTAATCACTATTCCAAGTAAGACAGAAAGCTTATTCATGATATCATTTTAGGACCAGGTCCTGTAGAAACTGCAAGTGCTGGAGAGATTGTTTCCTTCAAGGGAGCTTCCCTTAAGGTTATGAGTAAGGAGGTTCCAGCAACAGTTCCTACGACGCTAAGGTTGCCTAGGCTGAAGCCTACCCCGACAAGAGAGGTCCCCAAGCCAAAGAATGATAAGCAAAATAAGATGATGTTGGTGCACGAGTCACCGAGGAAACATGCAACTATACAAGCTTAGCAGAAAGAAAGGCTAAGTGAAAAAGAGAAGGGGAAAGTGGTAGATCTAGAAGCGGAGGAAGGTGCAGAAGACATAGATGTTGATGAAATAGACCCTATTTCAAATTTGTCAGAGTATATCCCTCTGTGAAAGGGTAAGGTGAAGGTCTCGAAGTACCCATATGCTAGATAGTTCTCACTCAACACGCCCCTGTTGCTGGAGAATATCACCTTTGAAGATCAACACTTGGCATGGGTCCCGCACTTGAAGCTTGAATATTGGGATTTGGCAGACCATGAGAGGTTCCCCCACCTTGCTACTAGCATCTTCATGCAGAGGTTTTTCTATAAGGAGTTTGGTGTCACCGCGTTGGAGCCAGTGGAATGGATTCGCAAAGTCAACAAGTTAGGGTTGTTGAACATTTTATGGGTGTAGCACTATCGTCGGTCAAACATCAACCTGATTGTCATTAAGCAGTTGTTGTGCCTGGTGCATGATGGGTGCTTGTGGCTAAATGAGTTGATCCATATAATAGATATGCTAATCCACCAAATCACATTATTACCGCACTCTGGATTGAATCTGGCCAAGGCATTTGGTAGAAAGAATATCAAGCGTGACCTCATTGAGAAGATGAAGGACAAGTTTAAACTTGTCAAAACACCACACGGGTATTTGATTACCAGCATTATTGACCCTGCAGCTAATATTTCCACACAAATTTTAGCTAGCAAGGTAATGAGAAAGTGTTGCGCAGACGAAGTGCCAGCAACTGTGGTTTCACTAGAAGTCCAGTGCACGGAGGGCATACAGTTCAACTGGGCACGCTACCTGTGTAGCAAGTTCCTCGCGAACTATAGAGAGGCACAGAACCATAGTAATACCTTTCACTATTCATGGTTGTTACTCTAAATTGTGCTGGTCACGTGGGATTTGCTGGAGGATAGCCAATTTGCTCCTGTAGAGAAGGATTTACCGAAGGTAGCAAAGTTCACATCTCTTTGGGCCACCAAAGTTGTTGTGCGAGTAATAGAAAGCAAAGTATTTTGGGTGTTGATGGAGGAGAGTATTTGCATGACCATCAACCAAAAGTCGCGGTTGTCACCAACCGTGTTTGAGAAACTGTTAGGGTACACAGAGTTCAAAGAGGACTTCCACCATATTTACATCTAGGCATGCAAGGATCCTGACTAGAAATGGTTCGATTTACCCTATCTGGCCATGGACGACGTTATTGCAGAGGTCATCAAGCATTGGCCAACAGACTAGCATGCTGCATCTGATGAGGCCTCCAGGACTAGCAAGTCTGTGGAGAAAAGGAAAAATGAAGTGACCAAACAGAAGGTTCAACTATTGTTTGAAAAGAGGAAAAAAGAGGCCGAGGAGAAGACCAGGGTAGAAGTAGAGCACACCGCAAAGGAACATGCAGAATAGGAGGAATGTAGCTCTAACAAACATTAGAAATCTCCTTTGCCCCAAACAGAGGGAGAATAGCAGTGAAATCAAGGTGAAAAAGATCAGCAGGAAAGCACTCCCTTCCAAGTGAAGTGGTATAGGGAGCAGAAAAGGAAGGCCCACACAAAAATATGAAAGCCACCAAGTCGTCGCTAGATCTAATTACCTTGAACGAGGGTGACTTGGATGATATTGAAGATAAGGTGTAGGATACAATAGTGGAACTATTGCAACAATTTGAGCAACAACAAAACAAATCACTGATCGCCATACAGACGAGTCTGCGTGAGCTGCAAATCCAAACAACTAGACTTCAGGTAGGTGTAGGACAGAGCACTGCTGCATCAACTAGTTTGGTACCGGAGACCACTCAAGTAGTGGAGATGGTTCGGTCAATGGATCTCCGAGCAGTCACGCTGCCTGATGGAGCTTTAAGCATGGAGGCAGCCACTGACAAGGCTTTTGTCAACACTTTGAATAATGTGGGCCTCAACTTGGATGCGCTCCCTAGTGATTCCCTTCACACACTGCAAGCAAGTGTGATTGTAGAAATTAAGGCCCAAGAGCAGTGCACACTAAGCATGATCAGTGAGTATAAGGTCAACAATGAATAGATGTTCATGGAGAAAATAACAGTGATGGAAGCATGGAAGAAAGTTCAGGTGTAAAACAAACAAACCGTAGCCATGGTAGTCGAGGCATGCTAAACAATCCCTGAACTACATATCCCAGAGGAAGCACCAGTGGACACAAAGATCAGGAAGTTTGTTGTAGGTTTGCACGACGCAAAAATAGACATGGCCAAGGTTCATTTTGAACTAAACCTAAAGATAATAGATCTTGAGTTGAAGTCACAACCTTCAACTCCACCAAAGGTTAGAGAACAACGTGAAGCCACTGTAAAGGATGGAGTCACAGTAGTAGATGTCGCAGTGGTGGATTGCACCACTCTCTTTGAGCAGTCCATGGAGGTAGTCACAGTGCTCTAGGAAGATCCTAACCTACAAAGGTTGAACACAGAATCCCGTGAATTGCAGCAGCAGTATGATGAAGCAACAATGATAGCACGCACCATCGCTACATCACAGTGACTAGCCAAGATGCATGAGGAAAAACAATTGCTCGAATAGGAGGAGGCAGTGCAAGGGAAAGAGGCAGTCCTCAAAGCTAGATTGGGGCCTTGGCTAGACAAAGCCTATGTTATCTCTACCACCATTGAGGAGAAGTTGGCAATCCTCTAGAGAATGCAGCACAAGATAAAGGAAGATAATGCAAGATTATCAACAGACCAGCTGGTGGAGTAGATCAAATAGGAAGCAACACAAAGCGTGGTTGAGGTAGCAGTCGCACAAGTAGAGTTGGGAGGTCTCTGTAATGAGATCTTTGCACCAGCAGAGTGACTCAGGGTGAGTCACGATATTTGTGTTCAGGGCCTATTGGGACAGGGTCCCTAGGGTCAATTTTGGGGGAAAAGCCCAAGTTTTGGGGCAAAAATCCCAAGTTTTGTTGTAAAGAATGTAAAGTCTCCACAAGACATGGTCGTGGAGCACGTAGATAGTAAATTTTCTTAAAGGATTTTACCCTTCTTTTATGTAAGTTGTGTTGACTTTAGTGGATCTAACCATGGTCCGCGAACCATGGGATTGTATAAAAAGGAAAGTCTTATAGAGTCTAAGGAAAAATGGTAGAGATCAATGAAGACGAATGTAATCAGTCAATAAGAGTAAGAGTGAAGAAGTCTTAGAGTAGAAGAGAGGCTCTACAGCTGCGTGCACAGAGGCCCAGAGTCCGCAGCTGAGTGCATGGACCCTTGCAGATGAGTGCGCAGGTAAGTCTTGAGTTTGTAAGAAGAATTGAAGTATTAATAAAGAAGATTATTCCATAAGTTCCTATGTTTATCTATTTCCTTCCATTATGAATGAATGTGCTATTATGATATGACGAATGATGGGATTATGAATTAAGACTGTAGTCATGCATGACTTTACATGATTTATATTGTCATATGAACGTAAGTAATAATAACTGTTTACGCGAAGAATATCTTATTGCATGTTAAAGATATTAAACACTTAATCTGATCTAGGTAAATATGAAGTTAGGAGTAATCACAGAGGTGCGTAAGTGGTTGATTCACCTGTTTAGGGTCCGGGAAAGACAGTCATAGACCTTTGCGGAGGTATAGAATCTGATTAAGGGAAGTTATATCAATAAGCCCTAAGGGCTTATCAATCTACATGAAGGTAGGCTTAGGGCACAAAACGACATCACTCTCATCTCTGGGTGCGGAAAATTGGTTCCAGCATCCCCCCATACTACTTCGGGTGAAACTTCAGTCTGCGCTATGCGGGTTGATGCTGAAAGGGCCAGTAGTGTAGGGATTTGTTTGGAAAACTTAAATCTAAACCTGGGTCAAGACCCACTAAGCCAAGGCATATCCTTCTTCATCATCCTATCATGGTGTGAGAGAGTACATGCATTTGCAATTCACTCATGACGAGATGACATTAGTCTAAAAACCCCCTAGTCTAAGATAGTGCATTTGGATTATGTTGAAAAGTATGCAACAAGAAATGCTAAATTTAGGAAGTGTTGAAAATAGAACTACTAAAAATAGCACTTCTAAAAATAGCAGTTTGGCCAATGAGAATTTTTGCCACCTTGGGTGAGAGGTGAAACTACTAAAAATAACATCTTTTAAAAATACCATTTATGGGTCCCTTCCTATCTATAGTAGTCCTTAGTCTATCTATAGGAAGTAAATTCAGATTTGGTCTTACGAGTAGTTTGGAATATTAATTAATTAATTCTCCATGAGTTAATTAGTTAAGAAAAAGCAATCTTTAAGTCTTTGTGAGAACATGCAATTATTTCTCCACTAGTTGGGGAATGTGTCCTTGATTTGCTCCACTAATTGAGGAATTAAGGATGAGTTCTATATTAAGAGGATCAGTTGACTTAGTTTAACTTAGTCAAGTTCAGTTATATTAATTTAACAAGTTGTTAAATTAATGAGATATAGTTTGTTGATACTTACATGCATGTGACAACTATTATTTTCAGATAACTATGTATTCACTCATGGATAACTGATGCATGTCAGTTCATTCAGAGACCCAGTTGAGATCAGATGTGGGACAGTGTACTATCAGATGCTAGGATATTTCTAGTAAGTATTCCTTGCATGGGGAAGGAAGATTTTTCCTTCTATGACTGTTTAGTTGGACCTGAGGTGACAACAGTTATGATTAGGCCAATTTACATGTGTTTTGTAATTGGACCCCAATCAAAACTGCGCAAGGAAATAGAATCTTAGACCTGAGGTGCAACCTTTATATACAAGGCTAGGTAGTCCATGATCTTTATCATTAGAGTACATAGAGAGAAGGATAGCTTTTGAGTTGATTCTTTTTATATGTTGTTGAGGATTTCCACTTGATTAATAATACAATGTTGGGGTTTTATGCTGGTGCTTTTCCCAGTGATATATTCTGTGTTATGTGTGATTGATTCCTTCTTATTATTTATATGTGCTCATGCTTGATGTTGCTCATGGTTGATTAGCTTCCGCAAAGTTCATGATAGATGTAGATCTAGTATTATGCTTTAGTACATTACAGATATTAGTTTGATTTGCAGGTGAAATTTCTACATGATATCAGTGAGCTAGCTGATTTGTAGAGAAAATTCTATATGGTATCAGAGCACAAGTGATCAAGGAAGAACAATATATAGGCAAGAGAGATTCGAAGTTTATTATTCGAGATATAGATCTCAGTTCTTATCACATCTATTTCACCGATGGATTTCTATGGTTTGAGGCTTGAGTATGCCCTTGATGGTAGCTCAAGCTACATAGCTTGGAAGGATCACATGGAGGCAGTATTGGAAGATAACGGCCTTAAGGACTTCATTGATCAAGAAGTCCCTAAGCCGACTGATGCTACTCAACTGGTGGAATGGAAGAAGTGTGTGGCTAGAGCTAGGAGAATCCTCTTGGAGGGAGTTTGAGATCACATTGTCTCGAGCCTCCATGGGAAGGAGACTCTGTTTTCGATGTGGAAAACATTGAAAGATATTTATCAAATAGTAGAGATTAGTGGAAGCTGGCACTAAAGGACAAACTTCGAAAGATCAAGTGTGAAAGTGGGGACATGATCTCTATGTATCTGAACAAGCTCACCTCATGCAGGGATGAGCTTGCAAGTGTAAGGGTCATGACATCTAATGATGACATGGTGAGTCTAGCACTCCTTGGCCTTCCTAAGAGCTGGCACAACTACCAGGACTTGGTTAATGGAAGGGAGAAACTATCAGATTGGGAACGACTATGGTCGGATTTGATGCAGGAGGAGATCAGACGGAGCACTAGAGACGGTTCTTCATCCATGGAGGATGAAGAGAACTATGCCTTAGTGAGTAAGGTGAAGAAGGGGAAGGAGAAGGTTTCTCTTTCCGAATCCAGTTCTTCCCATGGTGGGAAGAAGGTTGACAAATCGAAAGTGTGATGCTTTCTTTGTCATGATGTGGGCCATTTTGTTACAAATTGTCCATAGAGGAAATCCAAGAAGGGATATGGGGAAGGATCTGAAGGTGAGGCACTTGCTTCACAGTTTGAGTTGGAATTCACACTCTTCGCATGCATGGTTTCATCCATGGTGGGAGGTGGTTGGTTTCTTGATAGTGGAGCTTCTTGCCACATCACCGGTGGCAAGAGTATGTTTAGTACTTTGGAGGAGAAAGATCTCTAGATACTCATAGCGATGGGTAATGATGAGAACTATGGTGTCTCAGGTGTAGGCACGGTTATTTTTCAGAGGGAGCATGGAGCTCGCCTTACCTTGACTGATGTCAAGTATGTACCAGGACTGAAGAGAAACTTGGTGTCGATCGTGATGCTGGAAGATAGAGGCTATGATGTAGTCTTCAGTAAGGGAAAGGTTTTCCTTAGACACATCATCACTAGATAGGTGAAGCAGATTGGTTCATGTTGGGTTATGTTATATTCTTTCCATGACTAGCCCACGTAGTTAACCAAGGGGTTAGAGGAGGGCAGAGCCCCCCTTTCATTGCGTTGATTGTGTAGCGAAGGGGGGTCACATGGGGTTTGAGGTGTATCTGTAACCCCACTTTATGGGGTCCGGGGCAGCGCCCCAAAAATTTTTGGTTTTGGACCTTATGTTAGGTTGGGTGGACCCACCTATGGTTTTGTGCATGTTTTTTGTACATGTTTTTTAGACGCGATGGTTTTCGGTCCATGGTTTTGGACACGATGGTTTTCGGTCCATGGTTTTAGATGCGATGGTTTTTTAGTCCATGGTATTGGATGCTTTGGCATGTATAAATATGTATTGTAACATTGAAAGGAAAATAATGAAAAATCAAGCTAGTAGTCCCGGTTTTGGGATCCAGGGGAAAATCTCTGTGTATATGTGTTTTATGTGTTAAGCTCTCACATTGTTATTTTCTATGTTTTAGAATTTTTATGCAGGTAATAAAACCTACATTTGGTATCATAGCAGTTTTGGCTTCAAGGGGATGCCTTTGTTGCTGAGGGGTTTTGCTCGGGCCTGTGGTACACCCTGTTCAGTGGGAGATCTGTGAGATCGATTCTGTTGGTGAAAGAAGATGGTGAGCAGTGGAAAGACAGAGATCGAGAAATTTAATGGTCAAAGTTTTGAGTTGTGGAAACTCAAGATGGAGGATCTGTTGGTGGATAAAGATCAGTGGATCGCTGTAGATCCAGGTACTAAACCAATGGGAGTGTCTGATGAAGAAAGGAAGAATTTGGATTGGAAGGAAAAGAGTACAATACGATTATGTGTCTTAGATTTAGTATTGTTGAATGTATCAAGGGAAGCTATGGTGAAGGCTTTGTGGGACATGTTAGGGACTTTGTACCAATCTAAGTCTCTGGTGAATAAACTGTTCCTGTGGAAAAAGCTGTATAACCTAAGGATGAAAGATGGAGACTCAGTGACAGAGCATCTAAATGCATTTAATACTATGGTAAGTCAATTAGCATCTTTTGATATTAAAATTTCAGATGAAGATAAGTGCATCAATTTGTTGTGTTCTCTACAATATTTGTGGGACAGTCTGGTTATTACAATAGGTAGCAATGCAACTATCTTGCATTTTGATGAAATAGTCTCATCCTTGCTGATAGAGGAGATGAGACGAAAAAAGATGGAGAGCCAAAATGGTGATGCCTTGTCTGTACAAGGGCGGACCCAGAACAGAAACAAAAATAAGTCATCGAGTGGGAGATCTAAATCTAAAGGGAGATCTAAATCTCCAGGAAAACCTATAAAGGTGGTATGGTGGAAATGTGGAAAGGAAGGGCACTACAAAAGGGACTATAAATCTAAAGCTCCTAACAAAGGAAAGGGATTTGATGAGGCTCCTTCTACGGAGGCAAAAACCACCTTAGATGAAGATGGGGATGCATACTTCACTTCTTCAAGTACACGTATAGATCATGAGGCATGGTTGATTGACTCAGGTGCATCCTTTCATTTCACTCCCCATAGAGAGTGGTTCTACGAGTATGAGAAATATGATGGTGGTGATGTTTTCTTGGGGGATGACAGGAAGGCTAGAATATTTGGTCGTGGAAAAGTAAAGTTAAAGTTGCAAGGTGGAAGGGTTAGAACAGAACACTTCCAGGTGTTCTACATATTCCTGCATTAGCCAGAAATATGATTTCTATTAGCAAGATGGATGATGCAGGTTTAAAAATAGTGTTCGAGAATGATACCTACAAGATGGTTTGGGAAGCACTAGTATTGATGTGGGGAGTTCGGATTGGAACTCTGTACAAGCTGCAAGGTAGTAATATTATTGATGGGTGCAATAGTTTTGTGGTTCCTAAAAGTGGAACAGAAAATCTAGTGGTCTCTGGAGAGAAGACCATGCTGTGGCATCAAAGGCTTGGACATATTGGAGAAAAGGGCCTTCAGATACTTCATGGTAGAGGTATGGTAGAAGGTATGAGTAATAGCTCTATGGATTTTTATTTTTATGAAAATTGTGTATATGGGAAGCAAAATCGGGTGAGTTTCCCCTCTAGTAGTAAGAGGGTGAAACAAATATTAGAACTTGTGCACAGTGATGTGTTTGGACCTGTGAAGGTTCCATCACTACGTAAGTCTGTGTACTATGTATCATTTATATATGACTTCTCAAAGAATACATGGATATATTTCCTTAAGAGGAAATCTGAAGTCTTTGACAGGTTTAAAGAATTTAAGGCTTTGGTAGACAGAGAAGAAGATAAAGGTGCTGAGGACAGATAACGCTGGAGAGTTTTGCAGTAAGGAATTTGAAGAATTATGTACGAAGTGTGGTATAGCACAGCAAAAGACTACTCCATATACACCTCAGCAAAATGGAGTTGCAGAAAGAATGAACAAGATGTTGATGGAAAGGGCAAGAAGCATGCTCAATGGTGCCAGGTTAGGACAGGAATTCTGGGTAGAGGCGGTGAATACTACATGTTAGTTGGTCAACAGGTCACCTTCATTAGCGTTGGAGGATAGGACTCCACAAGAGGTATGGACTGGTAAGAAACCCTCTCTTTCACATCTGAGGGTATTTGGATGTGATGCATATGTACATGTTCCAAAGGAGAAATGAACGAAGTTGGATAGTAAATTTGAAAAGTCCACCTTTATTGGGTATAAGTATGGTTTAAAGGGTTATAAGCTTTGGAACCCAGTAACAAAGAAGGTTGTGTACAACCGAGTTGTGGTGTTTAGAGAGGTGAAAGATGTTATTAAACATGAAGTCCAACCAAAGGAACCTGATAAGATAGAGTTTGAGCTAAATAAGGAAGAATCAAACTCTACAGTAGAGGAGGAATCAGAAGATGAAGAACCACAAACTCCGATTGTGAGAAGATCAATTCGAGAAAGAAGGTAGCCTGAAAGGTATGGTCCATCTTATTTCTGTTCAAATTTTGCTTTATTTATTACTAACAATGATCCCAGAACCGTGAAGGAAGCAATGGATTCAGAGGATGGAAAACTCTAGAAAGAGGCCATGGTTGATGAAATTGAAACTTTGCACAAAAATGAGGCTTGGGATCTGGTGGAGTTGCCAGCTGGAAGGAAACACATTGGCAGAAAATGGGTGTTAAAAAAGAAGACAAATGCAGAAGGAAAAATGGAGAAATACAAAGCTCGGTTGGTAGCAAAAGGTTATTCCCATGTGCCGGGAATTGATTTTGATGATATTTTTTCTCCTGTTTCCAAGGTAACTTCTATTAGATTACTTTTATTTGTTTTTGCTGCTTTTGATTTTGAGGTAGAACAGATGGATGTGAAGATAGCATTTATTCATGGGGACCTGGAGGAAGAAATCTACATGAAGCAACCTGAAGGCTTTGCAGTGAAGAGTAAGAAAGAACTAGTATACAAGTTAAAGAAGTCTCTGTATGGGTTAAAACAGTCACCAAGGATGTGGTATCAGAAATTTGGCACATTTATACGGGGACTTGGCTTCACCAGAAGCAAAGTAGATCACTGTGTGTATTTTAAATTAATTAGTGATTGTGTTATTTATTTGGTCTTGTATGTGGATGATATGTTGCTGGTTGGAAATGACAAAGAAATTATCTAGGATTTGAAGACCAAATTGTCCTTCAAATTCAACATGAAAGATCTTGGTGCTACAAACTATATTTTGGGCATGTAAATTAAAAGAGATCGGGAAAAGAGGAAGCTCTGGTTAAACCAGAGGAAGTATGTTAAGACAATACTACAGAGGTTTAATATGCAGGATAGTAAACTGGGGAAGGTTCCTATTCATGTAGGTGTGAGGTTATCTGCTGAATAATGTCCCAAGACACAAGAAGAGGAAGAGGACATGTCCCGTGTTCCATATGCAAGTGCAGCCAGTTGCTTGATGTATGCAATGGTCTGTAGTAGACCAGACATTGTACATGCAATGGGAGTATTGAGCAGGTTTATGTCAAAACCAGGGAAGGAGCACTCGACAGTAGTGAAGCGAGTTTTTTAGGTATTTGTGTGGCACTAGTGATTATGGTTTGTGCTACCAAGGAAGACCAGGATTGGACAAAGTGTTCGATATTCGTGGCTTTGTTGATGCAGACTAGACTGGAGATATGGATCAGAGAAGATCTACAAGTGGGTATGTATTTAACCTATTTGGAGGTGCAATCAATTGGATGAGTAAGAAACAATCTATAGTGGTATTATCAACTACAGATGCAGAATACATGGCATCCAATCATGCAAGAAAGGAAGTAGTTTGGCTGTAGAGATTGTGTTCATGTATGGGGTTAGTATAGGGAGCTATAAGGATAGACTGTGATAGCCAAAGTGCAATTTTCTTGGCAAATACCCTGCATATCATTCAAAGACAAAGCACATTGATGTTTAGTATCACTTTGTGAGGGATATGATAGAAGACAAAAAGGTGTCGCTGGTAAAGGTGGAAACTTTGAAGAATACTGCAGATGCATTGACAAAATCTATGAGCTCTGAGAAGTTCTCTTGGTGTAGAGAGACAATGGGGGTTTTAGGGCTAGAAAAATGACTAAGCTCTCTTGTGGCCCCCTATGAAAATAAAACAACAAGTGGGTGAATGTTGGGTTATGTTATATTCTTTTCACGACTAGCCCACATAGTTAACTAGGGGGTTAGAGGAGGATAGAGCCCCCCTTTCATTGCACTGATTGTGTAGCAGAGGAGCATCACATGGGGTTTGATATGTACTCGTAACCCCACTTTATGGCGTCTAGGGCAGCACCCCAAAAAATTTTGGTTTTGGACCCTATGTTAGGTTGCGCGGACCCACCTATGGTTTTGTGCATGTTTTTCGCACATGTTTTTTGGATGCGATGGTTTTCGGTCCATGGTTTTGGACGCGATGGTTTTTTAGTCCATGGTATTGGATGCTTCGACATGTATAAATATATATTGTAACATTGAAAGGAAAATAATGAAAAATCAAGCTGGTAGTCCCAGTTTTGAGATCCAGGGGAAATCTCTCTGTATATGTGTTTTATGTGTTAAGCTCTCGCAATGTTTATTTTTTATGTTTTAGAATTCGTATGTAGATAATTTCTGTACAGGGTTAAAACCTACAGTTCACGGGTCAAGAACTTGTATGCTCTTGAGGTTTAAGATGCATGTAAATCCTTGAGCAGCAAGGCAACTGATGGAGACTTGGTGGTTGAAAGGGAGGGTATATTACCTCTCAACATGCAATGCCAAAAGAAGTCTCAGATGATTGTGGAGGAGCCACGATTGGTGCAACAACTTCCAAAGGTTGTGGAGCAGCCACAATAAGGGAAGCTGAGTGGAGATCGAGTAGAGACATCTACTCATGTAGATACCTCTAGTAGAGGGAAACTTCGAGCCAGGTGGGCTAAGAGATCACATGCAGCCATACCTCTAGGTAGGAGGTGGGGTGATGTAGAGTGATCATCCCAAGGAGGTGGGGAAAGATCCTTGAAGTACCCAACCTCTTTGATTCGGCTTTGCTACGAGAGCCCTAATGTGGAGTAGCAGGAACTAACTGAATGGATAGAGACAGATGCAGATGGAGTGGTAGAGAGAGCTATAGTGCAGGGAATCCCGGGACAATGTAGAGCATGCAAGCTGTAGCAATGTGAGAGGCACAAGTGTGTTGTAGAGTGCAGGGTAGCACAGAGAAGGATGCAACGGTGCAATATGCATGGAGATGTTGCTGTAGCGCAAAGGTCAGAGAGGGAGAACTTGTCAGCAATAGGTAGAGCTTTAGCATCAGAGTACGTTTCTAGCCCAACATAGTGGTCAGTTGGGATTTTTTTGTTCCAAGTGTTGCTGGAGAAACCGCACTTGGTAGATGTGTTGCATGAAGAACATTTGATAGTTACAGGATCAGGTTCGAGAGGAAGCCTTTCTTGTTGAGAGGGAGTGTTGAAAAGTGTGCAACAAGAAATGCTAAATTTAGGAAGTGCTAAAAATAGAACTGCTAAAAATAGCACTTCTAAAAATAGTATTTTGGCCAATGAGCATTTTGGCCACCTTGGATGAGAGGTGAAACTGCTAAAAATAGCATCTTCTAAAAATAGCATTTCTGGGTCCCTTCCTATTTATAGCAATCCTTGGTCTATCTATAGGAAGTAAATTCGAATTTGGTCTTACTAGCAGTTTGGAATATTAATTATTTAATTCTCCATGAGTTAACTAGTTAAGAAAAAACAAACTTGAAGTCTTTGTGAGAACATGCAATTATTTCTCCACTAATTGGGGAATGTGTCCTTGATTTTCTCCACTGATTGAGGAATTAAGGATGAGTTCTATATTGAGAGGATCAATTGACTTAGTTTAACTTAGTCAAGTTCAGTTAGATTAATTTAACAAGTTGTTAAATTAATGAGAAATAGTTTGTTGATGCTTGCATGCATGTGACAACTATTATTTTCAGTTTACTGCGTATTCACTCATGGATAACTAATGCATGTCATTTCTATCAGAGACCCAATTGAGATCAGATGTGGGAGACAGTGTACTATCAGATGCTAGGATATTTCTAGTAAGTATTCCTTGCATGGGGAAGGAAGCTTCTTCTTTCTATGACTGCGTAGCTGGACCTGAGGTGACAACAAGTATGATCAGGCCAATTTACACATGTTTTGTAATTGGACCACAATCAAAGTTGCACAAGGAAATAGGAGCTTGGACACAAGGTGCAGCCTTTATATACAGGGCTAGGTAGTCCATGAGTTTTATCATCAGAGTACAGAGAGAGCAGGATAGCTTTTGAGCTTATTCGTTTTGTATGTTATTGAGGATTTCCACTTGATTGATAATACAGTGTTGGGGTTTTATGCTGGTGCTTTCCCAAGTGATATATTAGTTATATGATTTCATGCTTGATGTTGCTCATGGTTGATTATCTTCCGCAAAGTTTATGGTAGATGTAGATCTAGTATTATGCTTTAGTACATTGCATATATCAATTTGATCTGCAGGTGAAATTTCTACATGATATTAGTGAGCTAGTTGATTTGTAGAGAAAATTCTATAGATTCAACTAAGTCAGGACCAAGTGATAGTTTGGGAGAGAGGGCTCAATGACTACACAATTTCACAATTCAAGTAGCCATGGGAGAGGCTTGATCACTAAGACTACGCAGTGTGTAGTTCAAGTCAGATTGAGGAAAAAATTATGTAGTTCTAGGTGATAGTGACATAGGATGAGGGGATGAACACTGGGAGGAAATATTGTGAAATTTTAGGTGGCAAGGGAGACTGAGTTATTGTGAAACTATGCAGTTCAGAGGCTTAGGGAAAGAGCTTGAAGCTTGTGATTGTGCAATACATAGTGAAGGTTGGGCTGGGAGGAATGATTGTGCAATTCTAGAAGTCAAGGCTGGAGCTTCAACATAGAAACTGCACAATGCAGCAGTCCTGGGAGGCAGGAATTGGGCATTCCGTAGTTTCAAGGGGAAAGATCTCAGTTAGAGGACTGGAACTACATAATGTGTAATTCATGGAGGTTGGGTGAAACCAGGTTGCTTATTCAAGAAGCCTTCTCAGAAATGACTAAGTGTAAGACCAGTTAGATTGATGTGAACAGTGATAAGACTTCAACTGTGATCTCACACTTGGAATACTTGAAGACACAACAACATAGATCTCCCATGGCACATTAACAACACATTTCCCTCTGTGTGACCACTTTATGACTAGTTACAACAAGTGCGACACTTAAGGTACACTTTTTGATGACCATGATGACACTTTGTGATAGTGCTCAAAACGTTGTGAATGAGTGTGACTAGTATTTACTTGGTTAGGACAACTCATATACACAAAGGTATACCCTTTAAACTATTCGAATATGCTTTTACATGTTGTGTGACAACTAGTTTGTGAAAATATGACACTTTGACTATGTTGCAAACAAGATTAAAACACTTAAAGAAAATACATGAAATGAGTGCAATGTTTGCGACAATACATGACATTATAGACATAATGATGTGGCAAAGATAAGTTGTCCTTCTTACTTCAACTTCATGAGATATTTTCTTTATTTTTCATATCTATCCTCCAAAAGGTTGTAAATCATATGGAGTTTCCATGCGGTCCTGATAGTGTTCCTTCATCTTCTTCCCTGATGATCATCCTTTATCCTCAACTCCTTGGGTGTCATCTAACATGTCTTCCTTCTCCATATCATTCTTTATCATATTTCCATATCATGGTATATTTCCTATGTCTACAATCAACTCATGGCAGACGACATCATTTTGATTAACCCCTATCTAAGATGTTGCATGATGGTCCATTGACTAAGCTAGAACTAGTGGTGGGCCAAGGGAGAGGCACAATGACTGCGCAGTTTTGTAGCTCAGGCATTTAGGGGTGAAGCTTGGGTTCTGAGACTACACAATGTGCATTTTAGAGCAGGCTAATGAAGAATATTGCATAGTTTGAGAGCTGATTCATCTAGGCTAAGGGGTTGGGCATTGGTTCAGCCAACTGCGCAGTTCTAGAAGACAAACGAGACTAGGTGATTGCACAATTCTAGGAGTTAGGGCTTGGGATTGAGCACTGTGGTTATGAAATGCATAGTTTTGGGAGGTAGAGACTACATATTATGTAGTGCCAAGAGACAAGTTTTTTTCTTAAGGGCTAAGACTGCACAATGCGCAGTTCAAGAGGAATGGATGAGACTAGGTTACTGGGAAATTTTCAAAATTTAGCTAAGTGTGGGATTAGTGAAACCAATGTGAATAGTGATAGAACTTGACTATTATCATGCACTTAGACACTTGGAAATAAAACATAGATCATCCAAAACATATGAACTCATACTTCCCTTAGTATGAAAACCTTTGTGGCAACTTACGACAAGTGCGATACTGAACATAGACTTCGTGATGATAATGATGACACTTGTGTGACAATGCATGAACCTTTGGAAATGAGTGAGAGACATGCCTACATTATAAGAAAAACTCATTATCATAAATATTTTCTCTTGAAATAAACCAAAAATCTACTTTGCATGATAAGCATAAATTCCCATGCCAAAAGACAACATTTTCTATATGAATATAAAAATGTGAACGACACTTGCAATATTTGAATGATGGTGAAAAAACACATGCCAAAGAAAATATAGCATGAAAATGACACTAGTTAGAGTGCAAGAAAGTGAAAGAGACAACTAAAAACATGAAAGCGACACTCGTGCAAATGTGCACGTGAAAATGCCATTATGAGTGTGCACAAATTGTCGGCATGGATTAGACATTTCACATCCACATTCTTGATAAGAGAGAGTTATACTTGTCCAAGCTTGTGTAAAATAATGTGCTCATGCACGTGTTATTGACTGAGCCTGTGTGAGCAAGCGACTTCAACACTTCCAATTCAAGAAGGGAGCTCAAAAGCATCTACTGACCAAGAAGTGACCATGGAATGACCAATCATAAGATCCATGGAAGCCTCCAAAATTCAAGTGCATGCAAAATTTTGGACGGGGTTGTAGCAACTACAACATTACACCAAAGGAGAGCAATGCCCATTGAATTTATAAGGCTCCATTTTATTTTGGTTTGTCCATAGGATTTTTATTAATATCTAATTTATTGTCTTTACATCCATAAATATGTGAAAATATTCCTAGATTTTAACAATAAGTACAATACATATTAATTTTCATGAGGAGGGTTTACACTATCAGGTATTTTTCCCTTTAGATAAGGGGGATTGGAACATTAAGGATAAGAAATATCATTATTTTTATCACATAAAATATTACTTGAGGTTGAGGAATCCATAGGTTGCTTGTTGTGATTTTTCATCTCTTCAATATGTTGGCAAAGGCTAGAGATTTTCCCTTTTTTTTCCATCATGTTCTTATGATCATCCTGTAAATCCATAGCAGTAGAGATGATAGTGACCAGATAATTGTGATTGAGTTTTAAGGAAAGGATTCCTTCATTAAGAAGAGAAATCCCTTCCATTATCTATTATACTCCTTACTATGTTGGTGTGGCATGATTGCACCACAATGAGAAGTTAAGGTGAGCCAACTTTTTGAAGTAAAGACAAAAGGAAACCCCCATAATGATTGAGACATGCAGTAGCTTCCTAAAAGGTTCAACACTAATCCACCCTTACCAACTCTGACTAGTAGAGAATATAACAATTATCCATTAAAACAAATTATTTTTTACCACTTGTTTTCTATTGAAAACATCCTTGGAATTTGGTGGTGCAAAGTACTGTGGAACTCAATAGTACCATTCAAAAGCACACAAAGCATACCCTGAATTTGAGGTAAACCACCATTGAAAATGCTAAAGAACGAGAATTAAAGGACACCCAAGTTATGCTAATTTATTGATTCCCTTTCCTTTTTTGTAATCCTAAACCAGACACTTATACGAGCCAAATACACCCTTCTCTTATCTAAATGAATAATCCTAAAGAACTTACAAACATATTTTTCACTCGCCTAAGCTGAAAATGGATCATATGTTATCTTAAAGGCATTGAACACTCCAATAACTCCTTGCTATAGATAATAACAACTCCACAAGGTTTGACAAAAATCAACCACTCCAACTTTCCCTTGTTCAAATATCCTCCAAATTACAGAGTGCTAAGCAGGAGAAACTGAGAACTTCTAGATAAGGGAAGCTAAAGGGGCAATGCTTACCAAAACAATCATCAATTCTTAATTAGAAAACACACCAAGACTTTTGGAATTTATGAAATGCAGCGTGAGCCTAAAATGCGTCTATATCATTATTACTCAACCCTTGTATTATCACCATCTCCACATCCTCTCACTACATATCATCCAAATGCTTCCTCCACCTTGAGTGAACTCAATTAATTGTAAATCCATAAGCATGACCAAGACTGAAATAGCTTCCAGGTAAATTTATTATTTGCATGGAGAACTTAAAGACCTCTTTCTGGACATGGGGAGTAGGCATTGGCATGAAGACTAACATCATATCCATAATAAGTGAATACTGAAACATCATTAGTGAAAGGAAACCATAGCCATGGTATAATGTGGTCGACCAATACCAATATATAATGTCACCTGCATGCCATAATTCCCATCAACCCACCATTTAGCACCCCATTTTGACATAAAAGTTTAATTTAAATTCACTTAACATATGATTATGGGACAGGAAATAAAGACTCGGAATTATTATTTATGAGTTCTCCTAAAACTAATATAGCTCCTAAATTAGAACTAACTAACTAACTAACTAACTAACTAACTTATTTTGTTATCTCAAAACATAATGAAATTCACATGACTTAAACTTCTTTAGATGCCTCACAATTTTTTTGGAATTGTAGATTGGGAACATCTACTTTACCAAAACTTGAATAACGATTCAAGAGTCTCCAATAATTAATATGTTAGGCTTGTTCTAGGCTTGTGCTAATATTAAGCATTGCAAAAGCGCATAAACCTTTGTTCGATTGTTGGATCCCCATAGGTACATTATTTCAATTGATTCAAGGGTAGAGAATAGCTCATATTTCAAGTTGTTGTGAGGATATAAAATTGGTTATGTATTAAACAAATTATCCCACATTTACGATTATATAATTAGAGAAAGCAACCAATCATCATCTAAAGAGTTCAATTGCGGCATAAAGGCCAGACCTAAAACTCATTAAAATATGCAATTAGAAATGACATGTCTCAAATATTCTATAGTAGCTAAAATGAAGGCATGATGATAAGTAACCAAGGAGACAAAATGTGTGAAGGAAGAAAAGCAAAGGCACTCCCACCCCGATGGACCAACGACCCGTGGGGTGGCGAGGTGATTCCAGGAATCACCCTGCCACCCTCGAGAGCTATTGGGTCGTCGAGGTGGTGTGGAGGACTACGGAAAGCATCTGCCCAAGCTCGGTAGCCCAACGGCTCGCGGGTGTGGTGGGGTGATTTCGGGAATCACTCTGCCACCCCTGCGGGTAGTTGGGTTGCTGGGGTGGGGCGAAGGGCTGCGGATAGCCTCTACCCCACCTTGGCAGCCCAATGGCCCACGGGGTTGGTGGGGTGATTCTGGGAATCAACCCACTCTCTGCCCCACCCCAGTAGCCCAACGGCTAGCAGGGGTGGCGGGTTGATTTCGAGAATCACCCCACCCCTCGCCACACCCCAGGGGTCCAACGGCCCATAGGGGTGTGGGGTTATTCCAGGAATCAGCCCGCCCTCCACCCCACACTGGTGGCCAAACGACCCACGAGGGTAGCAAGGTGATTCCCTGGACGGGTGATTCTAAGAATCACCGTGCCCTCGCCCCACCCTAATGGCCCAACGACCCATGGGCATGGTAGGGTGATTCGGGGAATCACCATGCCCTCCTCCCCACCTCGGCGGTCCAATGACCTGCATGGGTGGTAGGGTGATTCTGGGAATCATCCCGCCCTTCACCGCACCCTAGCGGTCCAATGCCTAGCGGGAGTGGCAAGGTGATTCTGGGAATCACCACGCCCTTCGCCCCACCCCGGCAGCCCAATGACCCGCAAGGGTGGGGGGTGATTTCGGGAATCACCCCACCCTCCGCCCCACCCAGGCGTCCCAATGGCTCGCGGGGGTGGTAGGGTGATTCCGGGAATCACCCCACACTCCGCCCCAACCTGATGATGCCAACGCGCCCATGGAGCTTGGCAGATTCTGGGAATCACCCTGCCCTTCCTCCCCACCCCGGTGGCCCCGGCTGGGGGGGTTTGGGGGGGGGGGGGTGCGTGGCGGGGTGATCCGAGAATCACCCACCCTCTCCCCCCACCCAGCGCCCAACGACCCGCAAGGTTGGCGGGGTGATTCCAAGAATCACCTCTCCCCCTACCCCACACCAGTGGCCGAACGACCCACGGGGGTGGAGAGGTGATTCCGGGAATCACCTCACCCTCCGCCCCACATCGATGGCCCAATGGCTCGCGAAGGTGGTAGGGTGATTCCGGGAATCACCCTACCCTCCGTCCCACCTTGGCAGCCCAACAGCCCGCGGGGGTGGCGAGGTGATTTCGGGAATCACCTCGCCATCTGCCCCATCCCCATGGCCCAGTGGCCCATGGGGGTGGTGGGGTGATTCTGGGAATCACCTCGCCCTTTGGCCCACCCTGGCGACCCAACAGCCCACGGGGGTGGCAGGGTGATTATGGGAATCACCTTGCCCTCTGCCCCACCTCGGTGGCCCAACGACCTGTGGGGCTGGCCGGGTGATTCCGAGAATTACTCCACCTTTTGCCCCACCCCAGAGGCCCAATCGCCCGCGCAGGTGGCGGGGTGATACTGGGAAGCCCTCCGCATTACCCTGGTGGCCCAAAGGCCCACGGGGGTGGCAGGGTGATTACAGGAATCACCCTGCCCTCATCCCCATCCCGACAACCCAACGGCCGGTGGGGGTGGCGGGGTGATTCCAGGAATCACCCTGCCATCTGCCCCACTACAGCGTCCCAGCAACCCATGGGGGTGGCAGGGTAATTCCAGAAATCACCTCGCCCTCCTCCCCACCCCAGCGACCCAACGACCCCTGTGGTGGGTGGAGGGGTGATTACAGGAATCACCCCATCCTCTGCCCCACCCCGGAAGCCCAATGGCCCGCGGGGGTGGCGGGGAATTTTCAGGAATCACCCCACCCTCCGCCCCACCCCGACAGCCCAACGGCCCGTGGGGGTGCCGATGTGATCCCACCCCGTAGGCCCAATGGCCCGCGGGGGTCATGAGACGATTCTGAGAATCACCTTGCCCTCTGCCCCACCCTGGTGGCACAATGACTCGTGGGGGTTACGGGGTGATTCCGGGAATCACCTCGCCCTCCACCCCACCCTGGCGGTCCAACAGCCCATGGGGGTGGCGGGGTGATTCCGAGAATCACCCCGCAACCCCCGTGAGTCGTTGGGCTGCCGGGGTGGGGCGGAGGCCTATGAACAGCCTCCGCCCCACCCCGGTGGCCCAATGCCCCACGTGTTGCTGGATGATTTCGGGAATCATACTTCTACCCTCGCGGGCCGTTGGGCTGCTCATGTGGGATGGAGGGGTGTGGACAGCCTCCGCCCTGCCACGGCAGCCCAAAAACCCACGGGGTTGGTGGGGCGATTTCAGGAATCACCTCGCCCTCCGCCCTATGCCAGGGTGATTTCGGGAAACACCCCGCCCTCTGCCCCACCCCGGCGGCCCAATGACCCACAGGGGTGGCAGGGTGATTCCGGGAATCACTCGACCCTCCGCCCCACCCTGGCGGCCCAATGGCCCGGAGGGGTGGTGGGGTGATTCCGGGAATCACCCTACCCTCTGCCCCACCCCGGTGGCACAACGGTCCGTGGGGGTGGCGGGGTGATTTTGGGAAACACCCCACCCTCCGTCCCACCCTGGCGGCCCAACGGCCCACGGGGGTGGCAGTGTGATTCCAGGAATCACCTCGCCCTCCGTCCCACCCCAGCAACTCAATGACCCAAAGGGATGGCGGGGTGATTCCGAGAATCACCCTACCCTCCACCCCACCCCGGTAGCCCAATGACCTGCAGGGATGGCGTGGTGACTCTGGGAATCACCGCGCCCTCCACCCCACCTCGGTAGCCCAACGGCCTGTGGGGGTGGCAAGGTGATTTCAGTAATCACCCCGATCTTCGCCCCACCCCAGTGGCCCAATGGTCCATGGGGGTGGCGGGGTGATTCCAGCTATCACCCCGCCCTTCGGCACACCCCGGCGGCCCAACGACCTGCAAGGGTGGCAGGGATGATTCCAGGTATCACCCTATCCTCCGCCCCACCCCGGTGGTCCAATGGCCCATGGGGGTGGCGGGGTGATTCTAGCAATCACCTAGCCCTTTGCCCCACCCTGGCGGCCCAACGACCCACGGGGGTGGTGGGGTGATTTTAGGAATCACCCCCACCCTTCGCCCCACCATGATGACGCAACGACCCTCGAGGGTGGCGGGATGATTCCGGGAATTAGCACTGCCCTCTGCCCCACCCTAACTACCCAACGACCCACGGGGTGGCGAGGTGATTCCAGGAATCAGCCCGCCCTCAGCCCCACCTCGACAACCCAATGACCCGTGGGGGTGGCGGGGTCATTCTAGGAATCACCCCGCCCTC
>APFE031714380.1:1069-22159 GCA_000404065.3 Pinus taeda
GCCTTATACCTCTGCTCTCCATGTCAAACTTCAAAAAGAGAGAAAGTCATTAAAAACATGTTATCTCTGGGTACGCAGGTTCTCTCTACCTTGCCTGCGGGTACGCACCCCAAACACACTGTACCTACGTACTTGTACGCTCTATAAACCAAAGGATGGGTGCGTACCCCTATAAAGGTCAAAAGGCGCGAGTTACATCTTAAAAAAGCTACTTGTGGTCACTTCTAGAGCCTTCTAGAAGAATGTTTGACATGTATTGAGCGCCTCCAGATGGTTCATGCATCCCTATGATAAAGGAACTTATCCCATCAAGAGAGGAGCTACCCCATCCAAAAGAGGGAGTATCCCATTGATGTTGGACCTGAATAACTTCCTCTAGAACACTATAAATACAGGCATTGGGGCAGAGGAGGGGAGGTTGAAAGCTAAACATTCCAAAGGGTAGATGCTGCTGGAATTGGGACTTCCTTGTAGAAGCTTGTGAGGAGAGATTACCATCCTTTCTTGTTTTATTGGAAGTGGGTGAGCTTATCAAAGTAGAGGAAAACTCTTGCTGGACCCTGGGAGGAACTTTCACAACCCCAAGGCTCAGGTTGTAATGGTTTCTTTTGTTTCCTATTAATACAAATAAGTCCATTCTTCTCAATGATTTGTTATTAATGAATTGTTTCACATACTCCCTGGTCTATATGTTGAATATGTTTTATTTTATGGGATATTCAGGTGCTATGTAATCGTTTGATTGTTAGTGAATGCATGTTTCGAAGTGAAGGAGAAGCTCATCTGGATCGACGAGGCTAGACTACTACAACAACGTTGGACTACAGGTAGGATCTAAAACACTTGGTTTCTCATATGATAAATGCATGTTTAGAGAAGGATTGCTCTTAATTGTCTTGTTTGTCACTAGAGAGTCTTAGACTCCTAGGGAGGTTAGTTTTGTCAGCAAAAATAACTCTTTCCGCATTCAATCAACTTGTAAACATACCATGCTAGATAAACCAAATTAATAACATAATCAACCTCATACCTCAATGTATCTTAAGGGAGGCTATCACATCTACACAAGTCAGTCCATATTAATATGACAAGGCATCACAATTATATCATCTCATACCTAAATGTAACAACCATAACCATCTACTTAGACTAATCCACATCAACATGGTACATATAACATCAATATATTAATGCACTAACCCTAATCATCAAGTTAACTAACATATAACAACAAGCTAACATATGAGATAGTCATCAACAACATATAACATAATCATCAAGTTAAATATGATATAACAATGAACAAGTTAACATATGACATACTTATGAAGAACATATAACATAATCATCAACTTGACTAACATAAAACAACAGGAATAATGCATACAAGAACAAGTTACTATCATTAATGTATATTCAACACATGTGCATATGACCACACTCATTTACTAGCATCTACCATGCATGTAACTAGAACAACAATAAAATGAAAAAAATGTATATAACTGTAATGCATATAACAATCTCTTAACTAACATACCTGCATGCAAAACATATAATACATGTATTATGATCTTCTATTACCGCCAAGTCTAGTGCTGCAACCCCACTCTAATAGTCTACATCTCTTTCTCTCTCTTAGCCATGATATCAACCTCATATATTATCAACAACATCATGATGACATAACTACATATAATGACCTCACAATACACATATAACCTATTATGCATGCATAATAATAACCATAAAATGCATGCACAACAACCTATAGAAATGGCATGCATAACAAATTCATTACCAAAATAAACTCACGACTACCACATCCAATGAACAACACCACCAACTTTCACATGGCAACACCAATGCAACTATTAGCAACAACATGCATATGCAACAAGCACATAGATCACAAGCATAGGGAGCACATATAAAATTTACATTAATGCACGACCAACAAATGTCGCCCATCAATTCCAAGTGTTGAAACATTCTCTAATATAACTCTACAACACCGTCCTCCCTCATTTACCCAATTTAACTAGTTCTTTGGGGTAAGCATTTTACGAGAGGCTACTATGATCTGATTCAAATCATCAATTACAATTAAGGAAGTGCAACTGACACAACATAATCAATATGAAATTACACACGTCCTACAGAACCTTGAGAAGGAAACCCACCCTTCCAAGTGACCAAACCCTAATGAAACTCAACATTTCACTGACCTATAGCATTAGTTCCTCCCTTTCCAAACACTCTAAGTGGCTGAGAGCCCCATTTTCTCCCATGAGGCTACTTGAGTGTGGTTGTAGCCTATTTTCTAGGGCTAGGACCTAGTCCCTTCCCAGACACTCATAAAACTTCCAAAAGTCATAAAAGGCATGAATGGAATGCTTTTGATAACAAACATGATGAAATACCTTAATGGACCACTACTAGTCATGACAAACATTTCGTCCAACATGTCACAAATATGCATTCTACAAGTTATAATAGAAAATCTGAGCATACAAGTCTCATATTGATCTAAAAATCACTAAGAAGCATTGATGCCACATCACATTAGATGCATTATCATATATTAGGTCATATATTCATTGTTCATTCATTTATAAATCAAAGCATGATGAGATTCATACATCATCATTATCATAAAACGTGCTCATACCTAACATATAACCAACAGAAATAATAAGGACACAACATCGATATAATCCTCATATAAGCCAATACATTTAATCATGAAATACCAAGAAGAAGGAAATCTTTTTAATGAATGTAAAAGCCAACAAGTTTTGGAACTTCTATGAACCAAATATTTCTTTCATCCAATCACTGTCATTGTATATTCCCATCATGAATATGGAACTCGAAACAATCAAAATCAACCAAGGCTTCCTGAGGCTAAAATAACTCGCCCTCATTAGTAGAACTAGGCTTTACCGCAATCCTCACCGGATCACTAGGCTATAAACAACAAACATACCATACTAGGATTTACCTTAATCCACAATAAATCACTAGGCCATAAACAATCATGGATGCCAACAAATTTCTCCACCTACACCATCATGATTTTTCCAATATCTTAGTCTCTAGGCTTTACCACAATCCACAGCAAATCATTAAGCCCTAACTGAGATGCTAGTCTCTAGAATTTACCACAATATACACTAGATCACTAGGGCATAATCGACACTCCACCCTCTTGGCTTTACCATATATCCCATCCAGAGATTCATTGGCATGATGGAGAGAACCCACCTCTACGCTTTACCATCTATCACTGCATTCATGGGTCATGGATTCCTAGGCCCATTGAGGAAACATAAAATATAGCTTTAGCACAACCCATCATCTATTTAAGGGGTTACTAGGCCATGCCTTCTTTCTTTTAGAGCCCACCTCACTTATTGTCAAATCTGTTTGGCAGTCTAACTCAGCCAAAATCATGAGAACCCATCACACCATGGCTATCTAGAAACGGAAAGGCTAGGCTGAAAAACACTATCTAACCTAGAAAAACCCATGCAAATGATAGAAAGATAACAAAGAACACAAATGCATAACAATGTATGCCAAAAATAGCATGGAAATCATACATGCAACTCGATACCTATAAAGAATCCTATTGTAGAAACTTGATCCTTCTCTTCCTTACTTAAATATTTCTTTCCTTTTCCTTCTTTTCTTTCTTGATCCAATGCTAAACTGCTCCCAGAAAATTCTAATTTTCTAAGAGTGTGAGAAACAAAGAAGAGAATAACTAGAGAGGGTAAAAATAAAAAATTAACATTGTCTCATTTTTAATACATAGAAAATGTGTTGGAAATATTTAATATGCATAATGCAGAATGAGTTCATAAACCTTTGTCTAGCCATTTGAAACTAAGTAACGATAAGTGTCCCAAGTCCCCAGAAGAGATAGATTATATTTGTAAAGTTCCATACACAACAGTTTTTGGAAGTTTAATGTATGCAATGGTCTACACAATACCTTATATTTCACATGCAGTGGTAGTTGTAAGAAGGTACATGAAGAATCCAACACAATATAATTGGATGGTAGTGAAGTGGATTCTCAGGTATTTGAGAGGTACCACAAATCAAGTATTATTATTTAGAGGTTCAAAGATTGTTCTACAATGATATGTTGATGTAGATATGGCAGGTGATAGAGATAACAAGAGGATCACCACAGCGTATGTGTTTATAGTATGTGGAACAACTATTAATTGCGTTTCAAAATTGAAAAACATTGTTTCACTTTCAACGATGGAAGCAAAGTATGTTGTTGCTATAGAGGCTAGTAAAGAAATGATTTGGTTGAAAAGCTTTAAGGATGTGTTAGGAAAGAAGTATAATATGATAGTGATCACAAGAGTGTCATTCATGTTGCAAATAATTGAGCCATTTATTCTAAGACTAAAACATATACATCTCAGGTATAATTTAATACGGTTGATATTCAATGATGGATAGTTGAAGCTAGAAAACATATACAATAGTAAGAATCTTGAACATATATTTACAAAAGTGGTAACTAGGGAGAATTTGAGATACTTCTTAGCTACAACCGGCCTTCAATAATGATGCCAAAGATGAGAAACAACCAGGTCTAAATGGATTTATTATCTAGCAAGTGAAGGAACAATGGAGTTTATATAATTAGTCTCTAAGAGGGAGATTGTTTTGTTTGGAGCCTCATTATCTTTCTTATTTCAGAGGTTTTTTTTTTAGTTGTGTTAGATATTCTTCCTAAGGGGGCCAAAATGTCACCCGTAATATTGCCACTAAGGGAGTCCACGGGGTCAATGTAGGTCATTCATTATGTAGATGATGTGACAGTAGAAGTTATATTAATTTAGGGATTTTTTCTTTAGAATGAAACCCTTGGTTTATATCAGGGAATTGTATTGCAACTATGTATTAATATTCTAAGTGAGATAGAGCAGGTAGAATATGTGGGAGTGATGAGGAAATTACATAGGATCTGCTCTAGGTTGTATCTCTTCATTTTTCTAGATAATATTTTTTCACAATATTGTATGTGACCATTTCTTTGTTAAATAATTTCTAACACTCAACTTGACACAATAGTTTTCTAGAAAGGATAAATCACATACCATATACATCAATTCCATGTCTAGTAGTGATTATTATTCCTTTTTGCATTAGTGGATGAGGCTCTTATTCACCCACATTATTAAAACAATGGAGACACCATTAATTACCACTTCAATTAAAATCAACAGAAGTAAATCCAAATCTAGAAAGTCATGGAGTTACAACTAAAACTCGACACCCTTGACATCCCCATGAGACCTTGGAAAGTGAGGCGAATAAGAGTAAGAGATATTAGGCAACACTAAAACTAGGTGTTGGTATCTTACCACTAAGTCTAAGATATATCAGGCAACATTACAATTAGGTCTTGATATCTAAACACTACTTCAACAACAAAAGAAACAAGCAAATGTTGGAGGTACTCACCATCAATAATAACTCTACAACAAATTTTTCCATTTCATATTTGAATTTCTATGATCCAGTAAATCAATCATAATATAGCACTTTCTACAATATAACTGAAAACAACGATGTAAATAATAAATATTTAGATACCACAAAACGGACCAATTTGTGGAAGAGTTATTAGTAATATCGAGTACTTCTTACATTTTCTTGTTTCTCTTGCTACAAAATTAGTGTTGGGAAATAAGCAACTAATTTTATTGTCTTTTGATATCTCTTAATCATATCCACCTTACTTTTAAGGGTATCATGGGTATGTTGAAGGTGTTCAGTGCTAATTTTAATTCCTTGAATATCTAGAAAGGTGTTTACCTCGATTCAAATTCAATTGGGAGATGATTCTACCTCCATAGTTTTGATGATCTAGGTGAATTAGAACCCCCTCCACTATAGTCAAATGCATCATAACAACCACTATAAATTTCATTGAGATCCATATAAGATATCTAACTTGTCCTTTCTAGAGAAGAAACTTGCATATTTGAGTGTGTTCTTGCACATCCATGGAAGAAGGAGGGGATAAAAACATGAAAAAAAAGTAGAACAAAAAAAAAAGAGCTACCTTGACACATAGGAAAATAACATACAATCTGAGATTTATTTACATAGGCTCAAAAAGGCAATACATAAATCTTATTTTACACATAAAAAATGAAATTGTCGAAGGGAAACAAGTTTCATAGGGCTTTGTACATTGTAGCAAACCTCCTTGGCCTACCTTGGAATTTAGCTCCTAAGCTCCCATTCTGTAAAAAAAATTTGTATTTAATCATTAAGATGTAATACTAGAAAGGGTATATTTAGCCTGCCCTTATATCATGATTAGTAATTCTATAATGGACTTCACAATCATTATCAATTTAATTATAGAGTGGTTATGGTATGGTCTTTTAAGCATATTGTGAAGGCTTATGTGTTCGATTTCTAGTAAACATGATTTAATTGATAAAGACGGAACTAACCATAACATGCAACCTATACTAATTTCCTTAGAGATATTTTTCATTATAGGCACATTAGGTAGCCTCAACAACCTGGTGATATTCAAGTCAATTTAACTAGATATCTTACAGACCCATAAATGCATAGCTAAAAGATATAGCATCGATTCCTTATACCGCATGGAGGATCAACTAATTTCATTATCCACAACCTAGACCATGGTGAAGCATAGGCACCTTGAGGCGTCCCCTTCGGAAAATCTATGTAGCCGTGCTAGTCCATATCTAACGTCAAGGGCAACATCACATTGGTGCCCATGCCATAGTCAGAGGAACTGGTTGGCAGAAACTTGGTGTCACAAGTGAAGCAGTATAGAACAAGGTTCAGGCATGAGCAGAAGGAGCACACGTTGGCATTTGCAATGAAATTTGGGTGGAGAGACGAGACTGCAAAAATACCACGAGGCCATCGTGCAGAGCTTCTGTGAAGAAGTTGGCATGAGGCAACACGTTATTAAAGACGTCGATCCACAACCACAAACCATGAACATAAAACCGCACGCTGACAACAACCACAGGATGCCCACACCTAATAGCTACAGAAATTATTCAACCCCTCCCTAAATATTTTCACTGGGCTCCGTTATTTCACCCCCAACACTATTTTGTTTGTTCTTTGGGCTCTGTTCTTGGGCCTTGTGATGAGCCCCAAAATTGGGTAACTTATTGGGTTCATTTTTCCTAATTGTTCTCCATTAAGCCACCATTCTTCATAGCTTATGCATGCATCTAAGTATATTTATGTTAATTAAATTAATGAGAATAGTCACTTGACCAAGGAGTCTAATACGTGGATATTGCAGATTTTTCGACAACTTTTGGACCAAGAACAAGCATTTATGGGCTAATTGAAAGCCAAACATGAGGGAACAAGGGTGAGGATTCATAGGAAGGGTGTCTCCTACACTAAATGGCCCCTTCCTTGAATTCTCCACCATCAGCTCGGAGTTCAGCAGGCCACCAAAGATGATTCCCAAGGGCAGTCGAGCAACTTTTTGTAAAGTGACTGATTACTTGCAGTTTGAGCAGCCAAGCCCCTTGAGTTAAGGAGGGCTGCTGGAGGTCCTCATAGTGTATAAGAAGGCAGGCTTCCAGCCTTCATAGGTTACTTTTTGAACATTTGTATTTCACACTCTAGTGCTACTATGTTTTTCAGCTCATTTTGGAGCTTTTGCTGTAAACATTTTTGTGATATGTATATTTTTTGAGTAATGGAGATCAGTTTAATTTTGCATCAGTTGTGAGCTTCTTCTTAGGACCCTATAGCTCTTGGGGTTGGGCCCAACCCAAGTTCCAAGACCTCCTCTGTGTACTGCTATATGTTTTTGTTGTATTTATAGAGTAATTTCTGCTAGTAGATTACAATCTTGCTTGGTTGCTTGGTTCATTTTTGATGATTGAAATAGTTTCCTATGTTTCAGTTGATTTAATAGGTTGATAACAGAAAATATATTTGAGAAAGGCCATCAAGCAACCCTTGATCTCACCTCTCACTCCTTGGGACCATGAGCTGAGACCAAGGTGCCTTTGTTGCCACAAAAACATTGTTCTTGCTTTTTCATGCAATTGTTAGTGCTAGATTTTTAGTTGCAAAAGCTGGTACCAGTTGTGATTATATGCTTAGATCCATTCTTTCTTGGTTTTCCTAGTTGTCTTAAATGATTTTTGGCCAATAAACTTCTGTCCATCATGATTTCTGATATTTAGGCCAAATTAGGTTAAAGTAGCTAGATCTTTGGTTTTCTTAGTCTTCATTTGGTCAGTTTGGAAAATAATGTTCAGAGCACCTGTGACACCTCTTCTCCTACCCTTACTCCATCAATACAACCTGTTCCACCCTCTAACTCAACTTCTTGCCCTTCATTTGCCACATTTTCTCACTTTGACCTAATTCCTGCATTTGTACGCAGCATTGCTTCTCCTACCTTCGAACAAACCCAATCACCTTAACCACTCCTCAGCCTCATTCACTAGGTCCTAGACCTCTTCACACCCTCATCAAACCTCCATTCCCACTTCTCCACCTTTTTTCCACCATCAGCCCTTCAAAATTCCCTTTCAGAACATCTTGTAGAAACATCTTGTAGAACCCCTGCAGACTTCCTGTAGAAGCTCACGAAAGCGGTTTCTTGAGATCCGAACACTGTGAAACTCTTTGGGAGGATGCTAGGGAACCCTTAGGCCCTCTTCTCACCTTCCCAACCTCCATCAAGTGCCTATTCCATTTCCTTTCACCAATCAACCTCTGCACAGTCAACAACTCTTAAAACACATGCAGAATAATTTTTCCAACTTACTCAAAAATACAAAATGATGTTATTTCCATATTTTACTGTAGAAGTAGCTTAGGCACATGCATTTTACATTTCCAAGAGTCAATGGCATCCATTTCTATAGTTTTCATCCTTTTTCTTGCACTAGTAGGGTTACTCGGTAGAACTAGGGTTTGCTAGGGTTTGCATTTCCTTTCAGCTTTCAACTTCTTTCTGCAAGTAGATTAGCCTCCTTTGAGTTAGCTTTTGTCCATCATAGTTAAAAGCTTCTTCTAAGAGCTTATAGAAGTTAGCTTCAGCTCCTAGCGGACTTATGCCAGCTGACCAAGTGACAGCCTGCAGCAAGAGCTAGTACTTGTGCATATAGCACCATCACTTCCAAGTTTGTTATGAACTACCGGGTTGATAAAAGTAAACAAGGGAGTCCGAGGAGTTGCAGCATTATTGCTGCAATACTGGAGCCCACCATCTCTTTGGCACTGTTGCCAGGGAAGCGTCAGAGTATTTGTGATTGTTGTTTCTAACTACAACCTTCTTCTAAGTAGTTTATTTCAGCAAGAGTAGAGTAGTTGTTTCATTTTCATTCTGCAATTTCATTTCTGTAAAAGTAGATTAGACATTTCCTGCTTTCATAGACTATCATTTCAATTCCGCAATTTCATTTCTACAAGCGTAGATTAACATTTCAATTCCATAATTTCATTTCAGCAAAATAGATTAGTCCTTTCCTTCTTTCATTTCAATTCCGCATTTTCATTTCAGCAAGATAGATTTTAGTTAGTTGTAGTTCAATCTATTTCAGTTTTGTAGGTAAAAGCAGAAAAAAAACAGAAAGAAGCAACCCAAAATATTTCATTTCATGCCTCATAGGAACAGAGACAATACCGAAAATTCTTACCCAACACCCCCACCACATCACTGAGTCACCCTTCTCTCTTCTTCCGTGGCAGTGATCCAGAAGAGCCTATAGGTGAACCTCCAGAGATATACAAAGATCCTATGATAGAAGAAGAGCAAGAAAACATTCCTCTTAAGACCATGGCTGAACATAGAAATGGTACAGGAGACGAGGAGGGAATAGAGGGTGCCTTCCCCATCCGAGAAACCAATGGGGACATTAAAATGAAAAACATAAGTTCCTTAGCCTTACCTCACTTCCATGGATTGACAACTGAATACCCTGATACCTCTTGTTTGAGTTTGTTGTGCTTTGTTGAACTTATGACTATGCAGAAGACGAGCAAAAGTTGAAACTCTTTCCCTCTTCCCTCAAGGATGCAGCCCTACGTTGGTTCATGGGGTTACCTAGAAGCAGCATTACAACTTGGGCCCAAATGCAGCAATCCTTTAACAACAAATATCGGGACTACTGTAGGTCAAAGTAAACGAAGGGAGAAATTTTTTGGATGACCATGGGAAGTGATGAATCTTTAGAAGACTATGAAGAAAGGTTCCATCTTAGTTATAAAAGGGCCAGGTGCACACTTGACCCTAAATCTCTGAAGGTGGTTCTACTCCAAGGAGTCCCTGAAGACCTTCTGGATACCTTGCATTTACTAGCTGGTGGAGACATCTACAAACTACCTTACGAGGACCTAAAGACTGTGTTTAGAAACCACTATAGGGCAACCCGGAAAAGAGGTAGGGGGAATCCACTTTTAGCCAGTGCCACCTTCTCCAAACATGAGTTTACAAATCAAATGGAAGACCTTAAAAGTGAGATGAGGTAGACCATTTCCATACAACTAGATACTTTTTGAATCCAACAGAAGAAAGAGGAAGCTGAGTGGGCTTTGGCCATTTTTTGTCCCAGATGCACCAGGAAGCATCCTAAGAACGAGTGTCCATTGCATTTAGTAGAGGTATGTTTTGTTTGTGAGGAAGACCACCCTACAAACCAATGCCCAACTTTTCCCGGACTTAAAGCCATGTACCAAGGGGCCAAGGGAGCCATTGAACCACTCTACTTCCTCAACCAAAGGAGGCCGCATGGATCCAGACCTTACCAACAGGGGATGCAAGGGACATCCCAAACTTATTACGACCCCAACCAATCCACTCATATACATTCTTGGGGTCCCCTTGCTCATTCTTCCTAGTCCACACCTCGTCCTTGGTCTTATCCATCTCAATACCATACTCAAGTTGCAACTCATTCATTTCACTCTCATGTTCAGCCACAACCTCAGTGGAATGCACCTCAGCTGGGGTGGAGGCCCCAATACAACTCTCCCCCCACTATTTTGCCTCCATCACCTGCTCCACCTCAACCATTACCTATTGCTCCTCCAAGACAACCCCAGATGCCTACTCAACCGAACCCGAACCCCAATAACAGACAGGCCCAGCAGGTATATACAAGAGAGACAACATGCCCTACCTATGCTGTGGAGATTTAGGAGATCAACCTACGATCTGGGAAGGTCCTTCCAGAACGCCAACCTCCTCCTCTAGAGGATGAGGAAGAGGAACAAGAAAGTGAACCCAAAGTCATTCCACCCTTTCCTAAGAGACTAATGGTAACCACACAACCAAACCCAGAGGAGACTGAACTTCTAGGAGAACTTAAACAGTTGTGTGAAAATACCACTTTTCCAGGCCATAAAAGATGTACCAATCTACAACAAATTGATCAAGGAGAAGTGTTTCAGGCACCCAGGTAAGTGCAAGAGAGATGCCCTAACTATCAATGTCATAGGACAACTGTCCGTTCTAATGTTGGGGCAAGTAATTTTTCCAAAATATTTGGACCCTGGGAGTCCTGTAATTGATGTCCACATCAATGGCACCATAATCCCCCACACCCTAAATGATCTAGGGACTACCATTAATGTGATGACCAGGGACACTATGCTCAAACTTAACCTTTAGAATTCCTTAAGAAAGACCTCGATAATACTATAGTTAGTAGACCTCTCCACCGTGACTCCTGAAGGGATTGTGGAAAATGTCCTGGTCTTTGTCGATTCTTGGGAGTACCCTGCGGACTTCTTTGTGCTTCAGCCAAAGGCAAAACTCACTGGATACCCCCTCATTTTGGGAACGCCTTAGTTGGCTACTGCAGATGCTTACATCAGTTATCGAGCGGGGAGCATGACCATCAAGAATGGGCCTATGTCCAAACAACTAGTCCTATACCCTCCTGCCCAACCTCTATTAAAACATGATTTACCTCTCTAGTTGGAGGAGGGAGATGAGGATGAAGTATACTCCGCACCATTGTGCACAGTAGAAGCCACTGGAGGAGGTCCTCAAACCGAGGACGACCTAATTGAGAATTTGATTCAAAATCCACCTCCCAATGTGCTATCGTTAGAGGAGTTGGTGGAAGGTACCAAAGCCAACGCTTTAGTGGACTTCTATGTGGCTGATCCAACCTCTCCCAAAGTTAATAATGTGGAATTTGGCCTTGAAAGAACCTTAAAGATCAGCTCATCCCTATATCCCTCTGAAGAGAAGGAGCTGTGTAGCTTATTGAACCACCATTTAGATGCTTTCGCTTGGAGCTATAACGAGATGAAAGGAGTCCACCCTTCATTGTGTACCCATCACATTTACATCAAGGAGGATTATAAACCAGTCAGGCAGCCTCAGAGGAGAATGAATCCAGCCCTTAAGGACATTGTCAAAGAAGAATTGTAAAAGCTATTGGATGCAGGATTCATCTACCCCTTCTCTGACAATGCGTGGGTCTCTCCTCTGGTTCTTGTGCCCAAGAAAAACGGGAAGTGGAGAATCTGTGTAGATTACCGATAACTTAACAAAGCCACCAAGAAGGACCATTTCCCTTTTCCTTTCATAGATCAAGTGTTGGATGGACTGGCAGGGAAGAAATTCTTTTCTTTCCTAGATGGGTTCAACGGGTATAATCAAATCCAAATCATCCCGGAGGACCAAGATAAGACCACTTTCACTTGTCCTCGGGGTACCTTTGCCTACCAGGTCCTTCGCTTTGGGCTATGTAATGCTCCTTCCACTTTCCAGAGAGTAGTACTGAGCATATTTGTTGAGTTGGTTCATGATCCAGTAGAAATCTATATGGATGACTTTACTCCTTTGGGTCCAACTTCCAAGAAGCATTGGATAACCTAGGAAAAGTTTTAACCAAGTGTATTGAGATGAACCTGTCCCTCAGTCCCAAATAATGTGAATTCCTAATGACTGAAGGGACCGTGCTAGGTCATACAATTTCTCAGCAAGGATTACAGGTGGATCCCAACAAAATTGCTATCATCCAAAAGGTTCCACCTCCTCAAAGGGTAAGAGATGTTCAGAGTTTTCTGCTTAACAAGATATTATAGAAGATTCATTAAAGATTTCAGTAAGTTGGCCTAGCCATTGTTTGGTCTTTTGGGGAAAGATGTTGAGTTTATATGGACTAACAATTGTCAAGAGGCTCTGGATGAGTTCAAAGATAAGCTAGTAACAGCCCCAATCTTGAGAGGTCCAAACTGGGCCCTACCTTTCCACATCCACACTGATGCCTCGAACAAAGCCATAGGGGCAACCTTAGGACAAGTTGAGGAGAAACAAACATATGCCATATAATTTGGCAGCAAAAACCTGTCCAAGGTAGAATTGAACTATATTGTAACCGAGAAAGAGTTCTTGGTCGTAGTCCATTCCCTAAACAAGTCCAGACACTACATCACCAGTTATCAAACATTTGTACACACGGATCATGTTGTGATTAGGTATTTAATGAATAAACCTGATGTGAATGCTCGTATCATTAGATGGTTACTTTCATTGCAGCAATTCTATTTGACCATTGTTGACAAGCGAGGTAAGGAAAATGTTGTTGCTGACATTCTGTCTAGACTAGATTTGCCTATAGGTGAAGAGGGGACGGTAGATGATCAAATGCTGGATGAACACCTATTTGCTATTTCAGTACTCTCTCCATGGTTTGCTAATATAGAAAATTACCTGGCTTTAGCACAGTTCCCTCCGCACCTATCCTCAAAAGAGAAGAGAAAAATTGTGAAGAAAAGTGCCCCATTCACTTGGATTGGGGGAAACCTGTTTAAACTTGGCCCAGATCAGATCTTGAGGTGTTGTGTTAGGGAGGAGGAAGTTTTTGACATCCTCCTAACCTGTCACGATGGGCCCTGTGGAGGCCATTTTGTAGCAAAAAGGACTTCCTTCAAAATTCTATAGGCAGGCTACTACTGGCCCACTCTTCATCAAGATGTCAGAAGATACATTAGCCAATGTGATCGATGTTAGAGGATGGGGAAACCAACCCCAAGGGATGAAATTCCCTTCCAACCTCAAGTGAATTTCGACCTATTTGAGAACTGGGGCATGGACTTTGTGGGTCCTATCAATCCTCCTTCAAAGCAGAAGTCTTACATCATTGTGTGCACAGACTACCTGACAAAGTGGGCAAAGACAAAGGTAACCAAGGCAGCGACCCAAGAAAAAGTGGCTAAGCTTTTGAGGGAAAATATCTTCTACAAGTTTGGCTACCCAGGGGAATTAGTCACAGATCAAGGAAGTCAGTTTACCTCTAACCTGATTGAAGACCTGCTCACTCATCACAAGATTATGCACATGACTTCCACCCCTTATCATCCGCAAGAAAATGGGCAGGTGGAAGTCACTAATAGAGCTTTGGAAGAGATTTTCACTAAAGTGGTGAGCAGCAGCAGAAAATATTGGGCAGATCACTTGGTTGAGGCCACCTGGGCCTACAACAACACTTAGAAAACTACAACAGGTTTAACACCTTATGAGTTGGTCTACAGGAAGAAGGCTTTGGTTTCCATAGAATTCGAGTACAACACATTGAGGTTGGCATCTCAGTTGGACCTAGACCTCAGCCATGCACAACAGGAAATATTACTACAGCTGAATGGACTGGATGAACAGAGAATGCAAGCCCTCCTCCACTTAGAAGTGGTCCAACTCCAGAGAAAGATATGGCATGAACAACACCTTAACGAGAAGTAATTTTAGCCAAGAGATTGGGTACTGTTATATGACTCAAGATATAAGGATTTCAAAGGGAAGCTGAGGACAAGGTGGCTAGGACCATATACAGTGGAGAAATGCAATGACAATGGTTAAGTTCCCATCAAAACTTTTGATGAAGAATCCATCCCCATGCTCGTCAATGGGCATCGATTGAAAATCTATAGGAAACCCCTTTCTAGGCAGCAGTTCACTGAAACTTTGGACAAATTAGTGCTGGTAGTGGAGCAGGGCCCTGTCTCTACTCCACCCACACCTTGATCATCAAAAAGAGAAAAAACAGAAAAAGAATAAAAATATCCTTCAGTGAAAATCTCTTAGAGGTGCCTGGGGCAGACAGTGAGGGTGAAAACATCCTGGAGACGCCCTAACTGTCTCTCAAAAAGAAAAGAGAAAAAAACAAAGAATAGACCTAACTTTTGTTGAATAATTGTAGGTTGCAGGGAAGACATTGCAGGTTAGGAGGGTCACACAAAACAAGGACAGAGGTCAGCCTCAGGCTACAAGCACTTCCTCCATGACCACACCCCTTTCCTAATATTTGATCACATTCGGGTCAAGATTTCACCTTCTACAGGAAGTTATGGGCCTTCTACAAGAAGTTTTGTAGCTTCTACAGGAAGTTCTATATCTTCTACACGAAGTTCCTGTAGACCCTTCAGACAGGCTAGAATTGATCTTGGGAGAGAATCTCAAGGTTGGAATCTACCTGTTTGGTCTACAAGCACCCCTATTTCCATCCATCACCATATGCCACCCTGTTTCATCTCTTTACACCTCTGCTGCACCCATCCTATTATTTATTCCTTCACAGTAAAAAAACCTTGTTTTCTTCATACTGCCAGCAAGAATTTTTAGTAACAAATCAAGCAGTTCCTCATCATCCAAATCTCTCGTCAGTAGTATAGCTCAGCTCGTTTAGCTTGCATCCTAGGAGCAGAAGTAGTTAGAGGAAATCCTATAGGAATCCTATAGCAACAGATCCCTCTGGAAGACATACTTTGGAGACAGGGATAGCCGAAAATGACAAAGGAAACATGCAAAGGGCTCATCTTGAACATGAAAATATCATCAGCAGCCGAAGCCAAACAAAACTTGTGCATGCAGCATCAAAAAAATGGAGGAATGGGTTCTAAAATCCATGCATGCAACATCAACGAATGAAGGAATGGGTTCCAATACCCGTGCATGAAGCTGCAACAAACGAAGGAGTAGTTCCAAGACCCAAAGTTTCCATAACATAGCCGTGACCACACAGGTAAGTGCCTAAACTCATTCGTCAATTGCATAAACTATATTTCAAAAGTTGCATGCCTATGGAAATGGTTTGGATTAAATGGACTCGGTGACCAGTCAACTAGCCACCCTCATTCAGTTACATAGCCTTGTGAGATCCGAACGAGCCCAATTACATTCAAAATCGCCGAAGACGATGCACAGCCAATACGTGTGGAGTGTCCACTCAAGGAAAAATTGTCGAGACTGGTAGTGGTGGCAACAGTTAACGGCATAAGAGATGTGATGGTGGTCAAAAATACGTAGAGAAATTATCACCGTGATGTCAGATCAAAGGTTTGGTCCAGCCACCTCATTGCCTCACCATGAATCACGTTGAAGTTAAAAGATGCTTCGCTAAAACTCACACCACCTTCTGTTCATCTTGCACTTGCAACGTCCTCGACTGGAGTATGCGTCCTCTGCTTCCAAAAACTGTTAACCAATCATCCTCCACTAGATTTTCTACTTTTTTTCAAAAATATCTCGTGTATCGGGCTCGCTCAGAGGTGCAATGACATTCTACAGGAACCGGGGGGGTCTTCTACAGGAAGAGTCCTACAGGAAGTACTGCACAACTTCCTGGAGCAGGGAAGCCTGGGATTTTTCTTCGTCGAATTAGGAGCTCCAAATGAGGTAGGCTCGAAAAACTCCTCTATGCATGGTCTGTTTTGAAAAGGTGGTGAATTGAGCGGCATCAGATTCGGGAATCAGTGAAAAATCTTCCTATGAATTAGAAGAAAAATGTTTGCCTGTGTATTGCACTAGGTTTCCCAGTTGTTTCTACAGCAATCCTCCACATTTCTTGTTTTTAAAATTCTCTTGTAGGGAAGATATGTGTAGCCGTGAGGACCAGCCTGTGTATGAAAAATTTTGCATTTGCATATCTGTATGTGTGCTGAGAAGAAAACTTGGTCTCTATACTCTATCTGTAAAAACAAAATTCTTCCTTTCATAAACAGATAGCTGAGTTCTGGGTAACAACAATCTTGAAACCAGGGAATTGTTGCTAAGTGTTATTGAACAGCCGAGGAATTCTTTCTTGAGTCCAAGGGGAAACCATAAACAATGTTCCCTTTTCTGACCAAAGCATAAAAAAGAGCACTCTCACCGTGCTAGGGGGATTCATAAGGAAAGAACCCTCAGACTCCAGCATATTGCATGAGCATCCTCAGGTGGTGGACCTCTTCACACAAGCCAATTAGATGTGCTTCTTTGACAAAATTCAGGGTCATGACGAGGAGATAGATGAGTAATTTTTAATGTCCATGAGCCCTCAATCAAAGGCACAGGACACAGTTAGTTTTAGGGGTTTGACCCTAGAACTTACCCCTAAGCTCATCAGTCAAGTTACTGGTCTACCATTAGGGCTCCCTTGGAGAAAAGAAGAGAGGTCATTGGGCCAAGCTACCAAGAAAGCATTCTTTCTACCTGAGGAACATCTTATAGAAGACAAAAACAGGGTGACGAGAACCAGCTTGCCTCCTCTATGGAGTGAAGTCAGTTACCAAGTCATGAAATACATTACCTGTGAAGGAAGATTTAGCATCGTCTATGGTTATCATTTCAGGTTGTTGTGTGAACTAAGACATGGAATTGATTTACCTCCAGCAATGAAACTAAGAATTCCCTATTTTCTTCTTCATTCATTAATTGAATGTGGTACAAAATTGAATGAAGGGATTCTAGATCATTTGGCCCATCATGGGCTCATCAAACTATTAGTGGAAGATGCCCTGCACACCTACACTATCCCCCTATCTTGGGAAATCTTTTGAAACATGTCTAGAGATGACAATATTATAATTTTGGCCAAAAATATCACCCAATCCAGTAGTGAGGAAGGAGAACACATTGAAGAGGGTGAGAAAACTAGTGGTGAAGGAATGAAGGACATTCAAGCACAACAAGAACAGATAGAAAAACGAGAAATGGGCCAGATTGTTGAGCCTAAAATAGAGGCACAAAAAACAGCACAGACACTACGGGAAAAGAGAATGCAGAGTAGAGTAGGGAGGGCTGAAAAACCCCAAATGAAGGTTGTCACAGCCAAAACAGACACACAGAAACAAAAGGAAAAGACACATCCTGAAATAGCAACAACACAGGCAGAAACAATTGACACAAGAGATTCTACAGGAAGCAGGGAAAAAGAACAGCAAGAGGAGAAATCACCTGAGATTTTGGTAAGGGAGGCAGCAGCTGTGCTTGCCACCTTAAGCACACCTCCAAAACAGAAAGGGAAGAGAAAAAGGAAAACCTCCATGTACTTCAAAGCAAGGAGGAGCAAACGGATCAAAGCAGGCAGACCCAGCCTCAATCAAAGGCGCCAATTACCATTGAGGACACAACACCTAAGCCAAAAGAAGAGTCCCCTACAAAGATGTCCATCACCTATGAGTGAGGAAGCCCAAAAACCTACACATGGAGAGAGAAAATTAGGCTGGTGGATTCAAAGACAACTCTACAAGACGCTGAGACATCTTTACAGGAAACTCTAGCTAAGCTAACGGATACCGAGAAAATGGAGGAAAAGGCGACCAAACATTCACAGGTAGAAGAAAACACAGAGGAAATATTGGAACCAAGCCCTCAGCCTAGCTATGGCTCATACTATAACCTGTTAGAAGTCGAGAAGATAATTCCCCATAAATTTGTGGTGCCACTTTTCTTTGCATTGGAAGAAGAAAGGATTAGGACTCACACTTGGATGAGGATTTCAAAGTCGAAGGGTGTGGCAGACATAGGCCACCTGGAAGAACAACTCAAGGAATAAAGAAAAGAATTAGCCATGGTAAGGCATGTCGAGAGCAGTCAAAGGGCCAAACTACATGAAGAGAATGAGCTGCTGAAACAGCAGCAGCGGTTCCAGGGAAGTCATAGGGAAGATAGGCCCCCCATCTTGGGAGAATAGTAGCAACAGGAAAGGCCTCTAGCAGGCAAAGAAACCTCTGATGAACAGCAGAGAGAGGACAGGCTGCAGGCTGAGGTTGAGGCGATAACAAAATAGCTATAGGAGAAGGAATTACAGGCAATAGAGCAAATACAGTCTCTAAGGAAATAGGTACAAGAGAAGGGAGCCCAACTGGCCTGCATGGCCAGCTGGGAAGTAGAGGCCTTGTAGTGTAGGAAACTTGCCAAGTCATATGCCTTATACCTTAAAGATCAATGGTTGCAGTTCTAGATTAACACCTTGGCCCAAAGGGGCACCATTCCATTTCATAATTACCATCAATTCATCGCTTTATGTGATAGTAGCTTAGCAGAGGATAAGGCCAAATTATCAGAATTTTATTTACACAACTTTTCCCTTCCTAACATGAAAATGTGGGACCTGAACATTGCAATGGTAGATGTGCAACTTATGGCCATGGCCTCTTGGTTAAATGATGAGGAAAAAAGGGTAGCAAAGATTCAAAATCTCATGAACACGGAGCTAAGTGAGCCACTCATGATCAGGGCATAGCTGGAGGATCCCTCAGCCTTAATATATGTCCACCAGCACCTGGCCAATAATCCTCAGGGTCTACCAGATTATATTGAACGACAAGCCCAAGCCATTGCTCATTTTGAGGACATGGAAAGACTGTTGGGGGATAACTGCATTCATGCTTGCACAAGGAGGTGAAACACACTGTCCCACAGTCTTAAAATAAGAGAATACCACTCCCCAACAAGGATGAGGGAGGCCTTGGCAAGAGTACCCCTTTATAAACAGCCAATGCAAATTCTGCAGGCCAACTGGATTGGCCTAAAGTTCAGTCCTCCCTTGCTTTTAGGACTACTGGAAGGAGTCAAAGAGGAAGAGGAACACAAGCAGTGGGAGGAAGTGGAAAGAAAAGTAGGATTTCATGACCAAGAAGAAGACATCACCTTGAAAGCCTGAGATGTGAGAGAGGCATTGAAAGCAATCAAAGATGATGAGCTGGATTAGTTGCTCAGACGATGAGCAACCCATTTAGCAGGGGGGTGATGATGAGCCCCAAAATTGGTAACTTGTTGGGCTCATTTTTCCTAATTGTTCTCCATTAATCCACCATTCTTCATATTTTATGCATGCTTTTAAGTACATTTATGTTAATTGAATGAATGAGAATAGTCACTTGACCAAGGAGTCTAATACGTGGATATTGCAAATTTTTGGACAACTTTTGGACCAAGAGCAAGCATTTATGGGCCAGTTGATAGCCTAACACAAGGGAAAAATGGTGAGGATTCGTAGGAAGGGTGTATCCTACACTAAATGGCCCCTTCCTCGAATTCTCCACCATTAGCTTGGAGTTCAGTAGGCCACCAAAGATGATTCCCAAGGGCAACCAAGCAGCTTATTGTAAAGTGACTGATTACTTGTAGTTTGGGCAGCTAAGCCTCTTGATTTAAGGAGGGTTATTGGAGGTCCTCGTAGTGTATAAGAAGGCAGGCTTCCAGACTTCGTAGGTTACTTTTTGAACATTTTTATTTCGCACTCTAGTGCTGCTCTATTTTTCAGCTCATTTTGGAGCTTCTGCTGTAAACATTTTTGTGATATGGTTATTTTCTGAGTAATGGAGATCAGTTTCATTTTGTATCAGTTATGAGCTTCTTCTTAGGAGCCTGTAGCTCTTGGGGTTGGGCCCGACCCAAGTGCTAGGATGTTATGAAACCAGCTCAAGAAAAGATAGAAAATATAGATCAATGCCTTAGAGTTCAGCCTCTTCGAGGGGGCAACCTCCTTTACATTACATAAATGAAAAATTCTTGGATGATACAAATGAAAAGACCTCCTTTCTATATATAGGAGTCTAAGGGGTCATAACATAATCAGAGCCTACATAACAATAATAATGTAAGGGCACAATAATAACAATAGTGGGTTCTATGGGGCACAATAGTAACAATATGGGCACTACATGGGTACATCAATATATTAAGTGGGTTGTACTAATAACAATAAGGGGTTACTCTAGTAGTATAGGGGCCTAACATGCCCCTCTCCTTCAAAAAGTGTTGTCCTCAATGCTTGAGTAGTTCTTGATGCTTCTTTATAA
>APFE031714380.1:32982-52418 GCA_000404065.3 Pinus taeda
CTAATAACAATAAGGGGTTACACTAGTAGTATAAGGGCCTAACATGCCCCTCTCCTTCAAAAAGTGTTGTCCTCAACACTTGAGTAGTTATTGATGCTTCTGTATAAAATTCTTGTCCTCCCATGTGGAATCTTCAGCGAGTAAGTTCTTCCAATTGATGAGATATTCTGAAATTGATCGATTTTGTAGCTATCGGGTTCTTGTTTCTGTGACTACTCTAGGTTCCAATATGATTTTTCCTTCCTCTTCAAATTCTGGCAATATTGTTTGAATTGGGATCTTTTGCAACTTTTGAATAAGTGGCCATACTTCTTTGTCCTTCTTCCATTCATCCCTTGCTTCGTTTATCCAATCTAGTTGGATAACAGAAATAGCACAAAACAATGCTTCCACATCCTCATCCTTGAAAAGTCTTCCCATTCGGTAAGGTTGCCATTTTTTAAGTGCATGTAGTATTGCCAACATTTCCTTCTCATAAATAGCATGCTTGAGATGTAGTAGTAAAAATACCCAATCACCTACATCAAAACATTTTTCACTACGACGTTGATCTACCTGTTGTTTCATTTGATTTTGCATCGAAGTGGCATTATCCTTTAAAAGTTGAAGAACTTGTTGTTGATGCTCGATGTGATCTTTCACTTCTTGAACATTTTTCTTCTTGATATGTCCTTCTATCTTGATAGTTTGATGAGTGGTAATTTCGACCAATGAATTACAACATATGGTTGGATTCATTTCTTCTTTCTCGATGTGATATTTCACTTCTTGCACCTTTTTCTTTTTGATATGTCCTTCTATATTGATAGTTTTAGGAGTGGTGATTCTTGCCAATGCTTTACAAGATATGGTTTGATTCATTTCTTCTTTCTTTGGGGTGGGGTCTTGGCATATATCATCTTATTTTGATGTTTCTTGTTCCTTTTCTTCCTCCTCTTCATATTCTATGTAAAATAATTTCTTCTTAGTACACTTATGACCTTTAGTGCATTTGCTATCACAATTGTAACAAAGCCCTTTTTCTCTCTTTTCTTCCAATTGTTGTGGTGTAAGCCTTGTAGGTTGTGGAAGGTTAGGAGAAACAACACTTCAATATTTATAGTTGTGAGGGTTATGCTTCCTGGTTTCCATAATTTTGCTTTCCACTATGTCACAAAGCCCTTTTACTCTTTCCATTTGTTGTGGTGTTGCTCTAAAGAAGGTGTTGCTCTTTCTGTCCTCATAATGTGATACCATTTCCTCCGTGAAAATTGACCACGTAACAAGTTGGTTACGAGAACAAAGTCCTTCATACCATAAAAATTGATCCGATTCTAAATATGAAGATGCAATACATATATTTTGTAATAGTGGTACACCATGTAGATCAAAATATTGCTCCATCTGAAGTATCCAATTTACCAGATCCTTGCCATCAAACTTCCTCATCTTGCTTTTTCTTGATTTTAGGAGCTCGATCTTCAAATGACTATAACTCTGTACTTTCGAATCTTTAAGTTCTAAAATTTTGACCTGTGGTAGCCCTTTGCGTCCTCTTTCCAGTGCCACTAGTCTGACCCAAATTGGATTCTCCAAGAAAACGTTATGCACAATCGCCCAAGATGACCAGATTATAGACTAGTTCAGTAGAGTGAAATTGTACGACATACCACGAGTCATTGTTTCGACCTCTGGCTCTGAAAAATATGTAGACGCAACTACAGTCTATCCTCTTTCTGCACCATTTTACGAAATTTTAATCCAATGCTCAGAGAAAAATCTATGATGATTTTCCCCAGGTCACCTGTTTGGAATGTAATTCAGGAGTCTGCAAAAAGACCAACTTCCTCAGATCATATCTCCACAAATGTAGCGCAAAATGCTCTGAAATTGAGACCCAAGATTTAGTGCGATGTCTTCTCAAATGGGTTTTTTTTTCAACTTCTGAAATGTCACAGAAAAAGTTATAACGAAAATGCCACGATGACCTGTTTGGAGCAGCGAAACGCTAGAATCCAAGGCTCTGATACCAAATGTTATGAAAGCAGCTCAAGAAAAAATAGAAAAGATAGATCAACACCTTAGAGTTCAGCCTCTTCGAGGGCAAAACCTCCTTTACATTACATAAATGAAAAATTCTTGGATGATACAAATGAAAAGACCTCCTTTCTATATATAGGAGTCTAAGGGGTCATAACATAATCAGAGCCTACATAACAACAATAATGTAAGGGCACAATAATAACAATAGTGGGCTTCTACGGGGCACAATAGTAACAATATGGTCACTAGATGGGTACATCAATATAATAAGTGGGTTGTACTAATAACAATAAGGGATTACACTAGCAGTATATGGGCCTAACATAGGACCTCCTCTATGTATTGTTATATGCTTTTTTTGTATTTATTGACTTATTTCTGCTAGTAGATTACAATCTTGCTTGGTTGCTTAGTTCATTTTTTATGATTGAAATAGTTGTCTATGTTTCAGTTGATTTAATAGGTTGATAATAGAAAATATATTCAGAAAAGGCCATCAAGCAACCCTTGATCTCACCTCTCCTTCCTTGGGACCATGAGCTGAGACCAAGGTGCCCTTGCTGCCACAAAAACACTATTCTTGCTTCTTCATGCAATTGCTAGTGTTAGATTTTTAGCTGTAAAAGCTAGTACCAATTGTGATTACATGCTTCAATTCATTCCTGCTCGGTTTTCTTAGTTATCTTACATGATTTTTTTCCAATAAACTTCTGTCCATCATGATTTCTGGTATTTAGGGAAAATTAGGTGAAAGTGGCTAAATCTTTGGTTTTCTTAGCCTTCGTTTGGTCATTTTGGAAAATAACGTGTAGAGCACATGTGATACCTCTTTTATTACCCTTAATCAATCAATACAACCTACTCCTCCCTCTAACTTAGCTTCTTTCCCTTCATTTGCCACATTTTCTCACTTTGCCCTAATTCTTGCATTCGTGGCAACATTGCTTCTCCTTTCTTCTAACAAACCCAATCGCCTTAATCACTCCTCAGCCTCATTCACCAAGTCCTAGACCTCTTCACACCCTCATCGAACCTCCATTCCCACTTCTCCACCTTTCTGCCACCATCATCCCTTCAAAATTCCCTTTCGGAACATCCTGTAGAAACATCCTCTAGAACCCGTGCAAACTTCCTGTAGAAGCTCATGAAAGCAGTTTCTTGAGATGAAAACACTATGAAACTCTCTGGGAGGGTGCTAGTGGCCCCTTAGGCCCTCTTCTCACCTTCCCAACCTCTAGCAAGTGCCTATTCCATTTCCTTTCGCCAATCAACCTCTGTACACTCAACAACTCTTAAAACACATGCATAATAATTTTGCCAACTTACTCAAAAATAAAAAAGAAGTTTTTTTCAGATTTCACTACAAAATTAGCTTAGGCACATGCATTTTACCTTTCCAAGAGTCAATGGCATCCATTTTTGTAGTTTTCATCCTTTTTCTTGCACCAGTAGAGTTAGTCGGTAGAACTAGGGTTTGCTAGGGTTTGCATTTTCTTTCAGCTTTCAGTTTCTTTCTGCAAGAAGATTAGCCTCCTTTGATTTAGCTTTCATCCATCACAGTTAAAAGATTCTTCTAAGAGCTCATAGAAGTTGGCTTAAGCTCCTAGCGGACTTCTGCTAGCTGATCAAGTGACAGCCTGCAGCAAGAGCTAGTACTTGTGCATATAGCACCGTCACTTCCAAGTTTGTTAGGAACTACCGAGTTGATAAAAGTAAAGAAGGGAGTCCCAGGAGTTGCAACATTATTGCTATAATACTAGAGCCCACCACATTGGTTGGATGGCCTGTTTATTATTGTACAACCACAATTTGAGAACTTGTCTCCTCATCACAACTTCCTGATAGAAATTTTGCACGGCAGTCTCTTCTTCTTTCTTTAATCTCTACCTAACTCTATGTTTCAATAGTCAAAACTTAATCCTCGATGTATTATCTCATTCTTCACATCCATTCTACTCCTCTCTAATCACATTATTATTAAAAAGAAATTAATGGATTGGGGTATATGTATTTATATATCAATTTCCAAAAGTAGATTTCTGTGAGTCAAGTCAAATCATGGAGGTGTAAAATACATTGTTTACAGAGGAATCAATTTTACAGAGGTCAATCAAAAAGTACAAATTGCTATTTTCTCAAACATATTGATGGTAGAAGTGTTTGAATAGTAATTTTTAATGGTGTAAGTCAAATTAGTATCATCAATTATGTTTAAAATATCAAAAATCTTGAAATTTCAAAATTGTAACTTATATTTCCAAACATTTCTACCTATTTTTTTTTTTTTAAATCCGGACAAAATTTTCACTATTTTCTCCATAAAATTAAAATAAACTTATCATTTCTGACTTTTTCAATCTCTCTGTTCGGTAAATTTCATATTCTCACCATCCACCCACGTCGACTTGTCTCATGTTCAATGTATTTTTGACCCAACAACAATAACACAGAATCCGTAGCTAAATGCTGACTTAGAACCGGTGGAGTTACATGCTTTGACATATTCCTCTAATCAATATATTTTGGATTTGCCCATATTCAATGTATTTTTGACAAAAGTACTAAATGAATAGCTAAGTGTTACTTGGAATAAGGTGTTATTGATTTTCCAGTTATTCTATGTTTTGTATGTTTCATATTCTCACCACCCACCCACATGGACTTGTCCCATGTCCAATGTATTTTTTGCCTAAACAACAATAGCACAAAATCCATAGCTAAATGTTGAGTTCGAATAGGTGGAATTACCCGGTTTGACATATTCATTTATTCAATGTATTTCGGATTTTCCCATGTTCAATGTATTTTTGATAAGAGTACTAAATGCAATTAACTGGTTTGACATGTTTTTATGCTCAATAAATTTTTTTAATAAAAATGAATTTTTGGGTAGTTTGATAGTAAAACAAGAAGAGTTGCAGGGCAGTAAGTCCCTGCCTTGAGTTGGGAAAAGCTTGTTGTACCCTGCAGCGAGCTTAAGGAAAACATCGCTTTGTTAGAACAATGCAAATGCATATAGAACAAAGAGTCATGGTGTTAGAACAATGCAAATGCATTAACCTGCATTCCTGAGAGCAAGACCTGATATTAAAGATACGACTAACATGAAAACAATTGCATATAGTCAAACAGTGAAGCAAGCAATAAAACATTGACCCCAGTTCAATCCAGAGCTACGCGATCTGTGAAGTCAGGCTGGCGTTGGGGATAAGGAAGGCTGGCATTCTATTCTAAATGCATTTACATGCTATCTGCTCTTCAAATACTGTAGTTGAAGCCTTCAAGACAAGCAGAGATATGTGATGTAATCTTGAATTCAAGAAGTGATCACTCTCAGCTAAATAACTTATAGTCATTAAGAGTGGCTAGGTAGAATTACTGGGTTTGCTATACTGATGTCATTATTGAAAGAGAATGGGCATTAGCACATGTAGCTGTTCATTATTTTTAATAATTCTTGCTTTTACAGTTGAGCAAAAATGAAAGTCATGAGCCTTCTCGTAGAAACTAAAAAGAAAAACATACGCCCACACATATAAAAGTGATAGACAAACACAGGCAACATAATTTCAACTAGACGACAAATTTGAAAAACGAAAGTCATGAACCTTCATGTAGAAACTAAAAAGAAAAACATACCCCCCACACATATAAAACAATAACGACTTTCGTTTGTATTAAAAGCACAGTTGTAATTGAATTGTTAAAATAATAAAAAAATGACAACTAATCTTAGTTCAACGAAGATGGTTCTCTCAAGAGTATGTATATATATATATATATATAACAACAATAACAGGTATAACAAACAACCGTTGATCTAGAATGTTCTGATTCGTCGATTTGTTTGTTAGGTTGCAAATACCCTTAGCAAGTGGACCATAGTTCAAGAGCGAAAACATACATTTTTTCTCCCTTAACACGTGCATTGCATGCAAGCCATGCATATAGCAATTCAGGATGCATGCATGCTTGGTGTATCGGGCGGGGTTGGTCTGCTTTAGCGCTTCGGTCCAGTCCAGCCAGGGTTGGTCTGCTGAGTTTCGTAGGGTGTAAACGCGGGTTTCTTTACAACGCGGTCTGAGCTCACTATCTCCAGCGAGCTCTACGCTCCAGCAGTCAATATCTCGCCCTATGCTCCTCCAGTGGTAACTCTCTTTGTATCTCCAGCGCACTCCAGAAATAAGGTGAGTCAATTTCTTTATCGGTAACATGTTTACGCTCCAGCAGTCAATATGTCGCCCTATGCTCCTCCAGTGGTAACTCTCTCTGTATCTCCAGCGCACTCCAGTAATAAGGTGAGTCAATTTCTTTGTCGGTAACATGTTTATTTCCAGATTCCTTGTATTTCATGGCCTCTGGAACTTGCAGCACTTGAGAATTCCAATATACGGCATGACCACGAGGCAACACCTGAAACTCCGATACAGCGTTCTCGTCCGCTTTAGATGTGAGACATGACAAAACCTTCGAATCCTGTGGATGGTTCAAATAGGTTGAACCTCCAATTCGATTCATTTGACTGTCTTCTGCTGCCTGATCATCATTAAAAAGAAATAACACTGAGAAAGCTCTTGAAGCGAATTCTTTTGAATTCCATTTTTCCAAAACATAGCATGGCCGGTAAAGGTGCCTATGGAAAATAATGTCATTACCCTAGATTTGTATGAAGGGCTTTTCTTTAATTGTGTTGGAACATGACCAATCCCAAGGCTAAGGTCCAAATTCTGTTCACAACCTGTAGAAGCTGTAAGCATCCAGTATATTAAATAAGTAATATTTTGCTTCATGCCTATATCAATGGAGGAAGGAACAAAACCTTTGCATTATATGGGATCTTTATTCTTAAACCTCTAATATAAACTATAGAGTTTTAAACAACATGGAGTTAATAAGGGAAAAACATACTCTGACTCTCTCTTCTTTCTTCAAGAATTTCTTTTTCATATAAGCTAGGATCAAAGTTCGTTACTGCCTCCTTTCCATTGCACCTGATAGCAGCCTTATCATATGCCCTTGCAGAGAAGATACAAAGTCCATTTATGTAAGAATTGATCCTTGAAATGTATATATTCGACAGTCAATTTGTAAAATGTGCCTGAGCTAAATTGTAATGGCTTACCTTGCAGCCTCCTCTTCACTGTCAAATAATCCCAAATATATATACCTGCCATCATGATAAACCAGTTAACTTAGACTCTCAAGGAAAACGGGTCTGAAATTAGTTGTAGGAGATTCATTGAAAAAATAATAGAATTACAAGTCTTCTGAAGTAGACTCTTCTTTAGAGAGCTTGCTCGTCTGAATTATTTGAAATAAAAATGAGTGAGTGAAGAGAGACCAATCTGCTTTCCATTTTGAAAGAGTATTTTCTTTATCAGCAAACAACATATGCTACCAATGGATCAGTTTACATTTTTAACTAGGCGAACTTGGAATAGATCTTTTACACTTGCTTGAAATCTAGAGACAATAGCAGTTATGATGGATCCAGGCGATGTTACTTCTTTTATTTTTTCAATACCAATTCAGTTTTGCAATTTTTTCAATTTATGTGAAATATTTATAATAATTTTCGAAGGTATAGATTAACAGGTCATATTGCTTTTTATTAGTTAAGAATTTCAACTCGTTCAAGTTTTGGTCACGAACCTTGAGTAGTTTGAGGACGCGGCGATTTCTGAAGACTCTACGTATCACGAGGAACTTGCTGATATCGTCCGGTGGAAAATATGGCGCGATCAAACATTTTTCTGAACACTTTCTCCTCTGGACTTTGCAAGCAGCGCATGCAGATACCTTAGATCTTTGTGCATTGGATGAAGTAGCGTAGCTCATCTTCAAGAAACAGGGTAAGAAATCTGTTGTATCAGAACATCCTTATATTAATGGTCTAAAACAACATTATATTACGATAGCATTCACATAGTATTGCGAACCTTTCGATTTTATGATGCAATTAACGAAAACAGAAGAAGTTTAACAGTGGATTCGAAGCTTACCAGGAACGGCTAATACGCGGAAGACGAAGAATACCCTGAAGCCAGAGTAAGTTCAAATATGCAGAGAATATGTTGAACCAGCGTCTCCACCCTTGTATGCATTCCTGTGCAGCAGTTCACAGTTCAACCGAGCTCTTCTAATCGCAACCGGGAACAGTTAAGGCGATGTTCAGGTGTGAGCTGATCAACAATGACAGTGCTCTACGATGGAAGTTTTATGACTATAACAAATGTGCTCTGTGATGGAAGTTTTAATGTTACAGTGTAGCACCTGGTATGGAACTTATGGCACCTGTATGACACCTGTTAACCTGTATGACACTTGTTATATGCATAAGCGACCTAACCTACGCCATAGCATTTCTCCGTAATGTTAGTTCCGCATAATTAACATTAAATGTTAGGGAACTAATGCTATCTTTGCGATAGCATTACTTCAGGCAGGCGACACTGTTTTAATTAACCCAACTGCTTTCCGAACAGTTTCCTAACTTTTCAGATGGTATACCTCGTACTGAGGCCAAATAAGATGAACGTTGCTTTGATTGGTTACAAGCATCGGCAAACATATTTTATGGCATCGGTTAATGTGACATATCGCCAAACTTTGGTTTAAGTAAAAATAAATTTATCGATTCCTGTGTCAAACTAATGCAATCGATGAAAATCGATTACTATAGTCCCTTCCAGGCCCAGAGGGCAGGGACTAATAAGACTACTAAATGAATAACTAAGTGTTGAGCTCAAGTAAGGTGCAACTAGCTAGTTTGACCTATTTCTATGTTCAATAATGGTTTTTACTATAAATGAATTTTTGGGTAGTTTAGTAGTGAATCATTTATTAAAGGCAATAAATTTGACATTGAGTTGTAATTAATAGGAATTTGGTAAAGCTAAGTAAAATGGAGATAGAAAAAGGATTGAAAAAATAAAATATGTATTAATTACAATAAAGAAAGTGTGATATACTATAGTATTTCTTATTTATTTTTAAAACTTAAACATTGTAATATGTATTGGTCAATGCTAAATTAATATTAGTTAATAGGAAAATGGATTGCTATAGTCCTACATTGGCAAAGACTAATATAATATATTGATATATGAATTGGAGAAATTAATTTGGTACTTAGGCGTAGGGATTTAGATAAATTTTGGTGCATAGTAATTACTAGTAAGTATGTGCATTTCAAATTTTAAGTCTACTAATGAAAGTGTTGAGTATCACATAAACTAGTGTAGCCATGTAAATTAAATGGTTCAAAAATGTCGATAGACATCAAAACACTTCATATATCTCTCACATTACCAAAATTTAAAAAACATAGAAATCACCTATATTAGAATGTTTTTTAAATTAATATTATTACTATCAATTGTAAAATAAAATAATATATGTGTCAAACATATTAATATTTATGGAGAAAAACATGTAACAAGATTCTTCATTATGGATATTCAACCCCACATTCCTATTCTTAACCTAGGAATAAGGGTTGTTATGAGACAATGAGCCAATACAATGACTTACTAATTCCACATCCCCAAGAAAACATAATTCATATTCATATGACAATTTTTATAATTTATAGATTTAATTAAAACAAAAAAAATGACAAATCTATTTTTTATATAAATTTGAACCTTTCTTCTAAGAATATTTTAGAATATTTCCTGGATATTAAATCTCTACTATCACACTAATATTTATTGAATTAAAATTGTAATTTGGCAAGGCCTATTCCAAAACAGACATAAGGTGGGAAGTAATTGCTAGTAAGTATATTTATTTACATCTTATTCTTATTTGTTGTTTATGTAAAGAATTACATAAATAACGGTGGGCATAAATGAATGGTAAATCTGTTATTCGAATGAGTATGATCTATTTTCAAAGGTTTTAAATTTGACTGGTTTTCATGCAAATATTAACAATAAAAAAACATTGCATAAATATTTAAAAACCATGACATGAATACTACGACTATATTAAAAATTATAAAAAATAAATTAGGTTATACAAAATCTGATTTTATTTTTAAACTGGACAAAGTAAAACATTAAAAATCTCTATTTTACTTAATCAATTTTAAGATTTTTCTCTTCTATTCCAAAATCCTAAAAAAATACATCATTTGAATAATTTAATTTTACTCAATGTTATCAAGAATCCTTGTTCCAAAATTTCAAAAATTTTAAATAATCCTGGTGGATATTATAACATTATTAGATTAGAATTGATAGTTTAGGCAGTTTATGATTTACAATTAACAAAATCACCAAACAGTTGAGATATGGTAATTGTTCTCGGTTTGTATAAATACTTGATGATCTTACTTAAGAATATCAAGTTTTTGTTTGTGGAGTTCGTTGGGCCTGTAAGAGTGGTATTAGAGTAGGGAGGCTTGGATAGCACCGAAGTAATAATCTATTGAGTCCCGTTTGAATTTCATTGATGTTTGGGTGTGTTGGACTATTATGTTTACTATGCGTGAGACATTGGTGATTTTGGAAATGAGCCACAAAATCATTGATCATGGTTTTAAAAATCTAGGAGAGTATCATCATAGTATCTTGGAGTCATTGATTAAGCGATAGGCCGTTTTCGTAAAACCTTTCCCCGAGACGACTTGTCTCATTAAACTTCGATAAGTTTTGTGCCATCGTACAACATTGGATCTGTCAATGCCGATCCAAACCAATATTTGGATTTGGCACACACAGTCATCTATTTTAGTGTCCCCACTGATCTCAGGTTGGTTATTTGTCATAGATTTTATTTCCTTGTCATTAATTAACATCGATTGGATTTGCTTTATGATCATTACATTGATGTTTATTGCAAATTCCTTGCCACAAGACCCTTGATAGCATACAAGATGAAGGATAATGATCCAATGAGATTGGCTTATGAAATATAGGCAATTTTCCATAATATAGAAGCCAGAGTTGTTAAAGTAGCTTACAATTAAATACTTTCATCAAAGCCCTACACCCTGGATACCCTCACTACTTGCAATCTCTCGAAGGTAGTGGACAATTAAAGGATATCACTTTCGATAAGTTAGTAAATAAAATTGCAGAACGATTAAAGGATTTTCGGAAGAAAGAGTTTGTTTCTAATGCTAATACAGAAACATTGTACAAAAAAGGAACATAAATCACAAAATTAGACTGCGAGAGGTAGCAAGAATGGTAGAGGCCTAGGTAGAAGAAACTTTAGAGGATGAGGGGGAAACAATAATGACAATCAAGGTGATACTCAAGAAAATAACCAGGCACAAAAGATTTTTCAGTCTCATAAATGAAATATCATATGTTATAGGTGTGGCAAAATTGGTCATAGTTCACTTAATTACAACGTTCCTCGGGAGAAGATTACTAATGAAAATAAATAAAAAATTAATTAGAATATAGAGCAACCACCTTCTAACAACATTAAAACAAATGAATCTTCTTATTATATATTTGGTCACTCCAATTTCAATATTGATAATACTTTTAATACCACATTTTATCCCTGGGAAGAAAGTTAGATTTTAGAGTCAAGTGCTACTTGTCATATTGTAATCTTGAAAGATCTGTTTGAAAGTTTCAGTGGTAATGTTGATGGTGTTGGTTATTTTGCTCATAATTTTGAATTTAAACCATCACGAATTGGATCAATTAGATTACAAATTCCACATTTAGGAGATTACAGAGTGAAGGATGTCTTTATATTCACCAATTTCAGAGGAACTTCATGTCCCTCATTCATATCAGGTAGTAAGGACATTCAATCCATATTTTTTATTGCATAATTGAAATTCGTAGAGAAATTTATAATCCATTAATTATGACTGGTGTTGAAAAAGCTACATTGTTGAAATTGAATAGTAATTCATCTATTACATAGTATGCTACAAATTCAGCTCTATTACTCCAGCAAGACAATTTTTTGTCTTATGTTTATTATGGGATTCTATATTTGGTCACATAAAGTATAAAAAGATTAGAATTATGAAAGTGTAGGGAATTAAACTTATCCCCTTTATTCTAGGAAACATTACATCATGTGATGCTTGCATCTTGGGGAAACACACTAAACAACCATTTCATAGTTCTATTTCTACATCTTCTGACAAACTAGGTCTCATACATTCTGATTTATGTGGGCCTATGCATGTACCAACTGCAAATGGAAATAAATATATACTCACCTTTATTGATGAATATTGAAGGATGTGTTGTGTTTATCTCTTAAAGGAAAATTCACAAGTTTTTGATGTGCTCAAAACTTTTCATGTTATGGTTAAAAGTGAAATTGAATAGAATATTGGTATCTTAAGGATTAATAATGGAGGTGAATATACTTCAAAAAATTTTGAACAATATTTAATAGATAATGGGATGAAAAACCAAACTACTATTCCATATAATCCACAACAAAATAGTGTTGCGGAAAGGATGAATAGGACTTTGCTAAACATGGTTAGATCGATGGTGTTTTTAAAACTGTAAAATTAATGTTTTGGGGAGAAGAAATAACCTGTGAACCATTTATTAAAAGTAGATGTCCTCCTTTCCTAAAAAAAAAATCACCATATGAGGTTTTGGTACAATAGGTTACCAACTGTTCAACATTTAAAGGTTTCTGGATCTACTTGTTATGCACTTATTCCTAAGCATCAAAGTAACAAATTAAATCCTAGAAGTCACAAGTATGTTTTTTTGAGATATTCCAGTACTTCAAAAGCATAAAGATTATAAGATGAATAAAACATAAAATATAATTTTTATAGAGATGTCATTTTTTTAGAATCTGCAAAATATTTCTCTATTATGCATAGACAACTTTCTCATTTAGAGAAATTTACATCCTAGGAATTTTATTTTGAATTTGAAAAAAGAGTTCCACATACTCAGGGGGGAATTCCCATTGTGGATCAATCTATGGGTTTTCATCTTTAATTCATGAAGATGATTTTGCTGAGTAAAATTTGGAAGATAATATTGTTTATACAAAATCAAAAGTGTTCTTGAATAACCTCCCCTTTTGGATGAGTAGTATTCACAACCACCTCAACAATCTTTAAGATCTGCTTGTATTCGAAAACTTCCAATAAATATGATGAATATGAGATATGAATTTCTTATACAGGTAATTTTTCTTATGATTGTAATTATTCCACAATTAGTGTACCTATTTTGTTTTTAATAAGAAACTAATTTTGATGAATGGAAGGATGCAATGAATAAAAAATATGATGCCCTTATTAAAAATGGCACATGGAGGATGGTGGATCCTCTTTTTGGCATCAAACCTCTTGGTTGTAAATGGTTCTATAAGTTCAAGTGTAAAAGAGATGATTCACTTGACAAATACAAGGACAAACTTGTCATTAAAAGGTAATTTTGAATAGCATGGGAGGTACTCCAAGCCCTAGGGTTCGGGGTTTGGAAGGAAAAGCACCACAAGAGTCACTTGTGGACATAGAACCCAAGATTTGTTTTTGCACCCATCGAGGTTTGGGCCAAGAACATGGGCACATTTCGATATGTGATGGATAAGGATGATATCTCTTGTTGAGATGAATCTAACACAATGAAAATAATCTTATTCTAAGCTATAAAAATGGAGATATGAAATTTTGAATGAAATTTTAGGTTAATGTGGCACCAAATAAAGTTCGACTTAACAATTTCAAGTTCTACAAGTTGTGTTTTTAAACCACATAGAAATGTATAAATATGAGTGACATTCAAGGTCACTTATTATCTATCCAAGTGCAATAAATAACCTCCATTATTCTATGAGATAGTCATAGACATAAAACAAGAAAAACAAGGGCCATTTATGTGATTTTTGAAGTGTTGTGATGATTATTTAGGGCTTTTATAGGATGTTGCTAGCCTAAAATGTACTCTAGCAGAGAGAAGTAACACTAGTAGTGGGATGGAAGGCTCACTCAAGGAATAAACTCTTCCTAGAACATAACACTTAACCATAGGAGGAGGAAAATGAAGGAAATATAGGCCATATAGATAAAAGTTCTTTCGAGGATCAGTTGGAAAGATTTTTCTTAGGTTTTACATTAGATCAAGAAAGGAAAATAAGGTAAGAGGAAGGAAGGAGGAAGCAAGGAAGAGAATGATGAAGTAGCTACAACAATATTCACTGCAGGTATCAATTTGTATGTGTATTTTCCTTGCTATATTTGGCATGCATGGTATTACATGTGGTTCATTTGTTGTTATAGCATTGGTTTTTCCATGTGTGACAATGTTTTCAGCCTAGCCTTTCCATTTCAGGATAGCCATGGTGTGATCAAGTTATCATGTTTTGATTGATCTACTAACCCCTAAACTAACTACCAATTCTAGTAAAGCCATATTTTGTGTTGCCCCGGTGGGCCTAGGAATTCTTGCCGGTGAATGGAGGAATGTACAGTAAAGCCAAGAGGTGAATTCCCTCTGTTGCGCCTACTAATCCTGTGATAAGATATGCGCTAAATCCTAGAGACTGGGTCTTGGTTTAGGTCCTAGTGATTTGGTCTCAATTGCAGTAAAGCTTGAGAGAGTGGTTTCTCGGTTTAAGGTTAGGGCCTAGTGATTCAATGTGGAGTGTGGTAAATCCTAAGAGACTAGAAGACAGGAAAATTCTTCACAGTGTACGCGAAGAAGTCTAGTGGAATCCATGATATTTTTGCCTAGTGATCTCTTGGAGATCATTGTAAAGCCTATTATCACATGTTTATTTTGTTGGCCTAGTATATAGAATGGATTAAGGTAAAGCCTGATTTCTGTTAATGACGGTGAGGTGGTTTAGCCTCGGGATGCCCTAGGTAGCTCATTAAGTTTGATTCCCACATTTGTGCTTGGAATATGGCATAGGGGTGAATGGATGAAGAGAGATTTGGCTCACCGATTCTATGATTAGGTTGAACATGGTAGTCCCATCTTGGGTTTGGATTTTTCATCATTAATGAGAGGTTATTTTTCCTTGCATTTATATGAGGATTATATTGATATATATGTGGATCATATGGTTGTGGTTTCATTGGTATTTCTAATGCTATTATGCTGGTTATATATGTGTTTTATGATAGTGGCTATGTATGGTTGTCATCATGTTCTTACTTGTAAATGAATGGAAAATATATCTATGACTTAATAGATGATAATGAAACAAATGATAAGAGGGAACAAGGCTTCTTAACGATTCTCAAATAAATATGAGATCCCCATACTCAAATTGTTGTTTACACCTGTAGATTACATATTTGTGATATGTTTGACGAAATTCCTGTCATGGCTAGCAGGGGTTTGGTTAAGGGCTTGTTTAAGTGTTTTCTTTTGCATAATTTGTTCCCTGTTATTTTACTGTTTTGGAAGTGCCACTCCATTTTTGGCAATGACTTGGGCTCTAGTCCTATAAAAGTGGCTTAATTTGCAAGGGAACTAGCCCAGAACTAAGAAAAATAGGCCCTCGACACTCGCATGCCTTGTCATGAGAGCATCCAGAGCCTCCTGGATGTTGGAAGGCTTATAGTATAAGAGCGTCCAAAGGTCAAGAGGCCTAGAACTTTAGTGGGACCTAGGTGCTAGTTGCCTGAAGTGTTGGGATGGTTCTCAGGGGTCTTGTAGCTAATGTGGAAGGTATGTATGTTGTGTTTCCATTGATTTCATTTCGTTAAGGTCACATATCAAGTTGAATATGATCATAGTAGCTCCTCATTGAATGTTTCACCTAGTTGGTTGGTCACTTGGGTAGACATGGGAGGAGGGTGTTACACCTAACTAGGAGCACATCATGAATCAATGAACATTCTAACAAAATAAGGTAAGTATGGATGGTTGTTGGTTGATTTGATTCAAGGGATGGTGTCCATGTGTGGAGAAAATATGTGGAAGCCTATGGGAGCCATTTGGAGGACTTTCCTTTATGGTTGAAAGTCCTTCCTAGGAGAATATCTTGCAGTGAGTGGATTGGGAGTCATTGCATTGGTGGAGGGTAGTATGTTGGCCACCCAATGTAGCCCATGACTAGAAATCCTAAAGGAGGTGTTTTAGCTGAAGTTTGGTTGAATTTTTTGAGTCTATGCGTAACTCTTTGATGGATGAAAGAGGCTACTACATGACAGATTGGAGCTTAGGTATTGACCAACCTAGAGAGAAAGTGAGATAAACATGTGTTCATTTTAGCAAAAGTAACATGCAAGAGTGATAGGTGGAAACCCTCCTAGACATTCTATGTGTTTTCGTTTGATGGAATAAAGGGAAGCTAGAGAGTAGAATGGGAGAAAAGGACCAACATGACAAGATACAAAATAGAGTCTATGACATGTTTGTCATTATATCTTCTATTCCTATTGGGTCCCTATAATACTAGTGATTACCCCATTACTATTGTAGTTGTACCCCTTATTACTATTGTTGTGCCCCTATTGTCCCCATATTGTTATTACTGTGCCCCATAAAATCCCTCTATTGTTATTGTTGTGGCTATATAGTATTATTGTTAGGTCGGCTGGGTTATATTGTGACGCCTTAGACCCCTATGTATAGAAAGGAGGTTTTGTCATTTGAATCATCCAAGAATTGTTCATTTATTTAATGTAAAGGAGGTTACCCCCTCGAAGAGGTTAAATTCTAAGGTGTTGATCTATCTTTTCTATCTTTTCTTGAGCTGGTTTCATAACATTTGGTATCAGAGATTTGAATTCTAGGGTTTCGCTGCTCCAAATAGGTCATCATGGCATTTTCACTATAACTTTTTTTCGGTGATGTTTCAGAAGCGAAACAGGAATCCCACTTGAGAAGACATCGTACTGAATCTCACGTTCGAATTTCAGAGCTTTTCACGCTATATTTTTGGAGATATGAACTGAGGAAGTTGTTCCTTTTGCAAAATCCTAAATTACATTCAAAATAGGTGACCTGTGGAAAATCGTAATAAATTTCTCTCTAAGCATCAAATTGAAATTTTGTAAAAAGGTACAAAAAGAGGATGGACTGTAGTTTCTTGTATATATTTTTTAGAGTGAAAGGTCCAAACAGGGACACGTGGCACATCGTACAAGTTCGCTCTACTGAATTAGTCTATAATCAAGTCATTGTGGGAGATTTGGCATAACTCTTCATTGGAGAATCCAATTTGGGTCAGACTAGTCGCATTGGAAAGAGGACATAGAGGGCTACCATAGGTCGTAATTTCAGAACTGGATGATCCGATTACAAAGATACATTAGAGGCAATATCGAGCTCCTACAAAGTGAAAAAAGGTGTGTCTATTTTTAAATGTTTGCTTAAGCTTGGTTTGAAAAATTATTTTGAAGGAATTCAAAGGGCAGAGTGAAGCATTATTATTAGTAATTGATGCCCCGAAGAAATAAAATGGAAACACCTAGTAGGCGACCTGAAAGCTCTAGCATGACTCATGAAGAAGAGGAAGAAATGCAACATGATATATCAAAATTACGAGACCAAGTGCAACAAGTGTCACTTGCACAAAAAGGAACAAAACCTAAGATGGATTGTTTAAATAAAGGTGTAGAAGCTAAGATGAATGACATGGAAGCTAAGATAAATGATGTGGAAGCTAAGATGGACGATTTGAAGATAGATTTGAAGACAAACATGGAAGAATTGAAGAAGTTGCTACAAGAAAGGGTCACTAATGGGGAAAGGGTAGTAAAGGAAACTCATGATAAGAACCAAAGAAATGTTAATCATGATTCCATAGACTCTAATGCTAGATCAAAGACCCACCATATTCCAAAAATCGATATGAGGAAGTTTGATGGCAAGGATCCCGCAACATGGATATTACAGATGGAGCAATTTTTCGATCTCAATAATGTGCAAAACACACAAAAGGTACGTATTGCAACTTTACATTTGGAACCAAATCAGTTTGTATGGTATCAATGGCTTTGCTCTCGTAAACAATTTATCACTTGGGCAATTTTTACAGAAGAATTGATAGCACATTATGAGGATACAAAAAGCAACACTTTTTTTAGCCAATTGATAACTCTCAAACAAAAGGGTTCAATAATGGAGCACATTGAGGAGTTCCAAAAATTGAACATAAGGGTAAAAGATATTCCAGAGGAGCATAGGATTGATGTGTTCATAGGGTCTTTAAAGGATAATAACCAACATGATGTTTGCCTTTGGGAACCTGATTCATTAGAGAAGGCATTCAGGCTAGCAAGAAAAATGGAAAGCAAAATTATGGCAACCAGGAAGCATACCACTCACAACTATAAAGATGGAAGTGTTGTTGCTGCTACTCTTCCACAACCTATAAGGTTGACACCACAACAATTGGAAGAAAAAGAGAAAAAGGGCTTTGTTACAGTTGTGATAGACAAATATACTAAAGGTCATAAGTGCCTGAGAAGAAATTATTCTACATAGATTGTGAAGAGGAAGAAGAAAAGGAGCAAGAAAGGTCAAAAGAAGAGGATATACTCCAGGAACAAAGCATAGATGAAGAAGAAATGAATCTGACATATCTTGTAATGCATTGGCGGGAATTACCACTCCTTAAACCATCAAGATAGAAGGACAAATCAAGAAGAAAAAAGTAATAGTGTTGATTGATTCAGGAAGTACTCACAATTTTATTCATTGTAAGGTAGCAAAAGAATTGAAATGCTTCTTATATCCAACACCAGAGTGTGAAGTGATGGTTGCAAATGGAGGAACAATAAATTGCTCTGGAAAGTGCCATAATATCAAGCTATCCATGGGCGAATATGTATTGACTAGCCCAATGCTTTCCATTCCAATGGGAGGTGTTGATGTTGTACTAGGAGTCCAATGGCTACAATCCTTGGGTACAATAGCTTTTAATTTTCAAGAACTTTTCATGAAATTTTCTATGGAAGGAAAGGAATTTGTATTAAGGGGTATTGCAGGGAAACCGGGAAAGATAATCAGCTCTAATGGTATGACAAAGATTCTAAAAAAGGAACGAAAAGGTGTAATTGCACAATTATGTTCGCTAGATGCTTCCACATTGGAATCATCTATTTCTCCAGATCTCCAAATAGTCTTGGACAACCATTCCAAGGTATTTGAGACTCCCAAAGGTCTCCCACCTATTCGTGATCATGATCATGCTATTCATCTGATTCCAGGAAGTGTTCCTCCAAACATCAGGCCGTACAGATATCCTATGCCCAAAAGAGTGAAATTGAACGTATGGTTGCAGAAATGCTAGAGGCTGGTATAATTCAACTGAGTCAAAGTTCTTTCTCTGCTCCAGTAGTATTGGTGCACAAGAAGGATGGATCATGGTGCATGTGTCTGGATTATAGGGAGCTCAACAAGCTTTCACTCATTTAAAGATAAGTTTCCCATTGCCGTCTTCATATTGAATTCACTGGATGAATTTGCATTAGATCAATTTACTTCACCCAA